>JANTFB010146855.1:0-10512 GCA_026546635.1 Porricondyla nigripennis | reverse complement strand
TCACTACGTTGACTACGTTTCATTTCCAGCTGGGTGAGCTGATTAAATTTGATTTTATATTTCATCAACTCCATCGATTCGTATAAAAATGATTGTTTCCATCCAGATTGATCCAGCATTTTCTCTCTCCTCAAATTCTGCCAATGAAGCTTTCACCATGACCGCCAGTGATATAAAACGGCCGGAATCGACAATATTTCCAATCGGCAGCTTCACTGCCCTAATTTGAGCTCGATAATCTACTCCGTGGAAAATCTAATTGCAGGCGTGGAAAATCTGTCTTATTTCAGCCAATGTCCGATATCTTTGTTATAATCTCCTCAAATAATATATCAAATTTTTGAATATTTCGGATATTATCCTTGCGGAATGGATTATCTAGCTCAATTGTGTGAAACACAGGTTAGCTTCCGAATGAACTGAAGGCTATAACATTGAATTGTGAAGGATGGACGAAACAATGCGGTGAGTGTAGGTCGAGTTCATGGTGACTTCCGAGCTTGATAAGGAGAGTATCAGCTGGAAAATGACATATGCGTTTTTAGCAGATATCTCAGCGACTGCGATTCAGACCTATTCTTCAGCCTTGTGGTTGGTTCATTTTAGGTAAACAAAATTCGCAGAATGAAATTTTCCATTCGGATCAAAATTAGGGACCGTCAGAGTCAGCATTCGGACGGCACATCGTCGCATAACACACTCACTGAGGAAAAGACTCTGCCGCACTGCTTCGAAAAAAATCATGCGAACGCACACAATTTCTTTCGAGGTGCAGTAGTATGTTCATTGTTCAGGTGCGCGCGCATATATGAGCACATCACACTTACTCGAGAAAAAAAAAATAAGTCGCATGTCTGTGCAGCTCCGGCACGTGCTAGTGATTGAATGTGCTCTGCTTCGGTCCCTAATCAAAATCACTACAGTTTCAGTGATTTTACTTGTTCCATGTTTCTACAACATATTTCATTTCGTTCCCTCAATGAGCACCGTGAATGTTGAATTTTTGCTCCGATTGGATCGCTTTGCATTGCAAAATTGAACTTTATGAAATGAATCACAGAACGCTTCGCAAATTCGAAACTTTTGGAGAAAATATTGGCTCCCGCAGAGCGCGTTAGAATTTTCATTTCAATTTTCCGTCTCATATATATATGAATCCTCAACTCCATATAGATTTCCTTCCTAAACGCCCAAAATGAAGGCGGAAAATTTTATTTCTTATGTATTTTTGGCTAAATAGAACGATAAAAAAAATTGAGGCGATTAAAAACGATGAATTAACCTAGGCTGGCTCGAACTTATTTAGGACCAGATCGGTAATATCTCCCTTTAGCTGTGTCACTATTTTTTTGACACCCAATCATCCCTGGACGGTATTCCAATAAAGAGCTCTTGTCAATATCTTTCCAACAATATAACTGGTGGCCCTCATGCATTTTGTAGATCTGTCGAGGTGAGTCCAAACTTCAAACTAAATTCGAGCCGATCTAGATTGGGTTCAGATAAAGAGAGCAAATCATCGTTCAATCGTCTCGAGAAAAAATTATAATACATAAGAAATGAAATTTTCCGCGCAAAACCATACGGCTTCATCTCTACGGGTAACGAAAAAAATGTAAATTCCATTCCTCGAGTTATTTTGCTAACCCAGCTGTCCCATGGCGCACGAGGATTTTTTTGAGTAGAGACCTTTAAAACGCGCTTTGCAGGAGATTATCATTTTTTGCGTGTGAACCGTGTTATTATCCTGCATCAGTGCATTTTATCATTTATCCACATTGAAAAAATATATCGTAACCAGAAAGAAATATCTCCAAATTGCCGGCATGCTTGTAGTGACGCTTCTGAGTTCTGAGTATGCGAACGCCGATTTGCTTCCCATTAGATATACATTTCAGCTATCCATCGAATTGATGCTAGGTAGTACTGTGAGTTAAAACAAAACCGATCCACACTAATATCCATTGCCTGGCGACCTCAGAAAACTGCGTTTGCAAATTACTTGAAAAACACTGGTTAGGTTATCGGTTTTGAAAGTGGCGCGCCATTTTTTTGATGTGCCCTTTTGCAAAAATGCTATGCGCAAATACCAGGCACCCGGGGAATGCGAGCTTTAAGATGTAATGTCAATAAAACCAAATTTCCGTAAAATGAGAAGGCAATATTGTCTCACTAAACCATAATGTATCAACATGTGAACAATATTTTGTCATAGTATTGATAGAAAAATGGAGTGGATGGCTCGCTATGAACTTCAGCTGAATCGCATGCTCGAACAATTGACTGCATAGTGCTAGAGGCTGGACAGTGGTTTCTGGACCAATATTGACAATTGATGGGAATAAATGGCCATGAGTGTCGGGAAGAAACAATATATGAGCAATGTGGATAAAAAATGCACAATGGGATCAATAACTGATCAATGTGAAACAATTTTTGCTCACACGCAAACCGGTGGCTAGTATTATACTTGCCCATATAAAAGCTAGATGGAACCGACTAAGTAGTTACTCGTCGTTGAAAATAAGCTCACTGGTGATTTTCAAGTAATTTGCAAAAACCGTTTTCGGCGCAGCATTGCATTACACAAAAACACTTAGTTAAGCATAAAAAAATCGTCAATCACAACAGAAGCGCACAAGAATTCTTGGAAATTAATAGGTACTAATCATAGTTTCACGTCTTATGTTATTTTCATCCGTGGAATAAGAAAAATTGGAATGTAATTTTGAACATCGAAGATTGTTGAAGGTGAGCTCTTACGCGACATCGAAATCCATCCTGCTTTGATTTTTGTTGCATAGCACACAAGCTCATACACGGAACCATTACGTGGGGATGGTCGGTGGCGGATCCATTCTATTATTTTGATGTTGAGACAGACTTTGTAGACGACACGCGTGTAGTCAATGGCGCCGACTGTGTACAATTGCAAATGGCTTCAAACATCCGGACGATAACTGTTTGAGCTCGAGTCAACATTCTGCCACGTTTGAATCCATTCATTATGGAATTACCTAGTTAAATTAGATCAAACAAATATGAAGTTGTTTTTCAAGATTGCTAATGGTAGATTGGTTTCAATCAAGATTGCTAAGTTGTTTTCAAGAGTGCGTCAGAGACTGCATGATTGACGCTTGTAGAGAGCCCTTCCGTTCCTAATCGGACAACAAATGCAATTTTTGCATCGAACATCCACGAAACTTCTCTCATGTTGTGGTAGATAGAACGATCACCAAGTTATAAATTCGAAGAAAACATGTGTAGGTTTTCGCCGAAAATTGTGAAAAATTACAATAAGTCGAAAAATTGCTCAAATTTGAAAAATCGCATCTCCTTCATTTATCATCTGGTTTGAACGTATAGGATGGAAATGTGATTTAGTCTTATTTCACTATCTAATCGAATTCGTATATTCCCGAGCAAAGTGTTACTCGAATATCGAGTCAACACTGAACACATCTAATTAAGCGCGATTGTAGCTCATTCTATGTAGAATAGAAATCATGGATCAATTGCGTCATCAGAAGCAATACATGCAGATAATTAACTAAAAAGTTCTTCAACAAAAAAACAATTACAGGGCTCAGCCGAAACATTTCTTCGGGCTGAGAAAAATGTTGGGATCTATAATTTCGTTTTAGATCTTTCTACCACGAGAGAAGTCTACGGGTAAATGTTCGAGCAAATCGAAGATGGTCGATGCAGACACCTGTTCAACTAGAAATGGAATGGCTCTAGAGGTATGGACTATGGACGATAGATAACAGCACCCACATATACATATGTTCACTTCCATTTTATTTCTTTTTCAATTTCATAGGTTATTCTTATTCACATAACATTCGATGAAGAAACATTCTCGATAGAAGTTAGAAGAGAGTGAGCTCTCCGCTAGGAATTCACTCTCGCAAAACTTCGAAAGCTCACGCTTCGTTTGTGTATTTTTTCAAAAGTAGTGGAGTGTAACATTGAGGTAGCCGTAAGTTCTGTAAATTTTCAATTTTCTTTGATATCTCTGTGCCGATATTGACGAAGTTGAAATTCTCGAATTTACTGTGACTTCTGAGTAACAACACGAACGAAGTTTGTGCTTTAATAGCATTGCGAGAGTGAGTTCTTCGCGCGGAACTCCCTGTTCCTCTATTTTTATTTGGGAATTATGGGTAGAAGAAAGCGCTTGGGTTGTGCTCGTATACGCATTTGGATGTGAAAAACGCTTTATCGCATGGGTCCTTATAATCCTTACTGACGGATTTGCAAGCTTCCAATGAAGCAAGTGCTCCCTCTCTTCGGTTTGCAGGCACAATGATATCTATTTGAATTTTCGTCTTCGCTTCGATTAGGTCTCCTTTTTTGTTCACCTGTACGCAAATGAAACAAAAGTCAGCAAGGTATTTTATTTGACTGAGTGTGAGTGCACTGTGCTTGGGTGTACAAAAAGGAGATGCAGTGGGTTGCGATCACTTTTGGTCAGTAAAGTATGGAAGATTGAACCGAAATCGGTTGAATCGTGGATTTCCCCCAAAAATCGAATGGATCGGGTACGAATGTACCGCGATCATTTTTTCAACTCCTTTTTGAGTGTGCGCGTCTGTGAACACTGAGAGCATTTGCTGATGGAGTTTTCTTTTACCGTTCCCGCGATTTGTCCAATGCATCCAGTGTAGCACTAAAAAACGAACCAAACAAATCGAAATGAGTCGAAAATTCATCGATTTGTGACCATGTGCGATGTACCTTCAATTCTTTCACTTCGGGCCAGTTGCCGTGGTGTATGCCCTCAACCAAATCTATTGGAAATAGGTAATTTCCGCATTAACGATTAATCTGCTCACTCTCATGAGAAACATTCATGAATTACCCAAACTCACTCCTGTTTTCCCTAAACACGTGTTCCGCATCAATTTCATCGTTTCCCCAAATTGCTTCTCCGTCATCTAAAGCAAATTCAAACGCAATGAATTAAAAAATGTTGCGGAAATTGTTTTTTGATTAGCATTTGAACTCACCGCCGCGTTGACAATGCCCAGCGAAACCATCAAAATCGCAACACAAATAAGTGAATTGTTTATCTTCAAAATCGAACTCATTTTGCTTTCGGCGTACTTCGTATCACACTTTTTTTTTATTAAATTGAAGTCGTCCAGGCTGATGGGATCCAACCAAGTGTCTGAGTTCCGAACGGTGAGCATTCCGGAATTTATATCGTCGGACTTTGTTTCTGTCCAAGAATCTGCAATTTCATCGTTCAACACTACGAGAAATTGTTCATCAAATATGAACGTGGTAATTATCCATTTCATGTTCTCTCTCTCTCTCTCTTTCTCTCGAATCGCATGACACGAGGCAAGTACTTTAATTGGCAGATGAGTATTATAGGAAGTGCTAATACGTTGGTCGGACGTCTGGCTGAATGCCGTTCGGAAACAAATGATTTAAAGCTCGACAATTGCTGGTTCGGATCGCGGCACGCACTCGAATTATGGTTTATTGTAATTGAATTATAGCTCGGAGAAACACAACAAATGACTTGCATATTAGCATTCGTGACATTCGTTGCAATCAACTCACCTTTCCCGTTTTTCTTGCCTTCAGTCTACAAAATGGAACAAAACGATAGATGGGAAACAATTAAATTTGATTCAGAATTCTGGTCGCCGTTTTCTTGTGAATGCCAATATATGTCGAAAAGTGTACCTTATTTTTTTCATCCGAACGTCGGTTCGCTTCGATTTGCGCATTTTTAATCACGTCGTCTACGAACTCGGCCATTTGGTCCATATTTTGCGGATCTTGCCGAAATTCGGCAACACGCACATTCAACGGAATGTGATTCGGACTGTTCAAATCCAGGCTCATTTGTCTGATTCGCAGATTTTGTTCACTCATTGTTGCGATTCGTCGTACGCAATTTGGTCCCGTTGAAACGAAAGCTCGCGTAAAAATTCTAATCGTTTTAGTTTTAGCTATTTTTCAATCAATTCCAATCGACTGAGATATTTCCATTTGCCGTGGGTGTGTTTTGTACGACCAACGCGAGTCTGTATCTGTGTGAGTGTGTGTGTGAAGTAGACTACGTTACTGGCTGACTGACGATTTCAAATTGAGTTCCAATTGAGAACACTGTAGTTGGCGATACGCACCAAACGTGCACTTATGCGAGTCGAACACCGAATTCAACCACTAGCACCCTGACGAAACGAAAAGAAAATAACGAATGATTGCTATCACTGGTCGGATTTTTGGACGTCGCACCACAACGGGTGTGCTCACAGACAGAAACAATTGTGCGTACACTGTAATAATAATTTATTTTATGATGATTTATCGGGATTATTGCCGCGTTGATTAGTATGTCGCACCCAGAATGCCACCACAGATAAAACGGAAACAAATTAGTTTTCACATCACATCAGGAGTGCGAAAAACCGATCGAATACAATAATATGCACAAATGAATCCAATGGCAACGGGAAAGCTTTCCACGTCGTCATTCGCAATCGGAACGTTTGTGTGCGTACGACGATGCTGCGGCATACCTCTGCGTCTCATGAGTGCGTGTGCGTGTGTCGGTGTGACTGTGCTGGAAAATGTATGAAAAAAAAATCATTTAATTTTCTTGATGTTCCTTCACACATTCCGATTTGGCTGTGATAGCAGCGTCGCGATAGCGATAGTGTGCGCTGTGTGCATGATACAGCTCTAGCCACTTGTTCGCTATGCGTGCCAATTTGGGAAACAGAATAAATAGAATCGAAACACATGCGCAAACGATGTTGCGATGATATTGGGAACCATATTATTACACATGTGTGCTCCTGCACATGAAATTTCGCTTGGGGATGCTAAAGCTCAAGCTCCAACGCACAGCATCACTCACATAACGATAGCCGTCGCTATAACAACATACATCTACATCTACTAGGATACTGTATACAGCGATACATGTTTCATACCATGACGAGACTGAAAAATCATCGTCGCCATCGCTTGTTTGTATCATACCGACCTAAGCATACGCATTTTAATTCGTAAATAGCTTTTCATTGGAAGCAGAAAAGACTATTTGAGTGGACTCGTATTGTCTATGGGAATATTGTATCAAAACTAATTATTTTTTCAAGAAAATCAACATAATCAACAAATGTCTCGCTGATCGAACGGTAGATGCCATCTGCTTGCTGTGGTATTTTGCACGGAGAAATATTGAATATGGCTGCACACCGATGATGTACGGCATCGAGGAATGCATGTACCATCGATGCATGTACCATCGATACAAAATACACTGAAGCTATCGCTCATGTGGTCCGTAGAAGGCGAAAAATGATACGAGCAGTGAGCACGCAGCTGGTAAAATTATCCCATACGACTGCGATTCCTTGCACATGACAAAATCGCGTTAGACATCCATGTGGGGTGAGTGGACGCTGAGCGTGCATGTATTTGATCGACGGAAAATCCCAATCCATCGGTCCTTGTGGCAAGGAATATAGCCAAAAACCGTACGAATACATATTCTTTCAAGTTTTTATTGATTTCTTATCTTGCTTTATAAATGTCAACATGATATGAATATCATCGGCACTTGCTGGTGCTTGAAATGATTGAACAGTAAGTGGTAAGCTCGCAACATTTCACACAAATTAGTTACTGTCCAATTTTAGCTTTTCGATTAGTTCGGGATGCGCATCGCGTTCATTGTGAACGATTTGTGTTAGGAATTTCACATAATTTTCCGGCAATTTGCTTTCTTCGGCACCTCTTATGATCGTGGTGAGGTAGGTTTTCGATGGTTTTCGTTCATGCGGAATGCTGGGGTCCTTCAATTTGACTCTCGTTGATGGCGTGTCGGTCATTTGATAGAGTCGGCATTCAAGAATGTCACCGTCCGGCGTTTGCACCTCCTTGATCAACGGAATATATTTATTGATGTGAACACCCTCTTGGCTGAAAATGATTGCGCAAACAGAATGGGAGAGAGTGAGCGAGGAGACGAATTCCAGATCAACATGCCATCCGCATTTTCAATGATACATACCAGTCCAATGAGGCCATGTGTGTCAAATCGATTTCCCAAACGGTTCCCCACACAACATGATCATCGTCTTCGACAATTGTTGCTGATGATCCATTCCAAATGGTTGGCTCATTATTCGGATGATAGAAATCCAATCGATATCCCTGCCATCGAAACGGAAAATTTGAATTGTGATTGGAAATGCGGTGGCATCGGCCGGCCATTCATACTTTCAACGTTGCTATGGTCTTCCTAATGGCAGAAGGATTTTGCAATCGAATTCGGTTCGTCCACAAATTGCTGCCATATGCAAAATACATGAATTTGGAACGTGTACTCGGCTCGTAATCGTTCATCCCGTGAATATTCAACCTTACTCGGTTTTTTCGACGTAAAAGAAAACAATACTATTCGATGCAAGTCGAGCAGCTGTGATCCCACTATCACTTTGAATATTAATTCGAATGATGAGGTCAAGATTGTATGATATAGTGACGATTGTCCATTTCATTTGCTATTGTAGATTCATTGAACCGATCAATTACTAACCAGTGAAAATAAGAGGGAGAGAGATAGAGAGATAGAGAGAGAGTGGTACCAGCAGGCGGCTGTCAACGGTCAGCCGACATCCGTAGCTGTCATTCGTACACACATCAAATGCGTTGCATGAATAAAAATGCGTTGAAGTTTGTTGACAATTGCCGTCGGTCACCTAGTCGCACTCAGAGTTCCAACATAAAATCAACGATCCGACGAAAGAAATATTGAATATTTTTTCAAAATGACATCGCTGCGATTGCGTTGTATTTTCACCAATATAACAAGCAATTTGCTGGCACCGCAATTGCATCCGGTGAAAAATTTGCAACGATTTCGGCATATTAAAGAAATTCCAACGCCAAAACCGGGCGTGGGGAAGCAATATCGAAGGTTCGTAATTGTCATTTTTGAGGTTATGGGAAATGGTTTCAATTCATCAATCACGGAATTATCTGTGAAATGGAGACAAAAAAGTACACTTCTCGTCAATTTCCAGAATGGTGCATTATCCCGAAGATATGAAATATACCATCGAACCGTTGGAGGTGACGAATCTGGCTGGACGCGATCCAATGACTGGCCGTGTAGTAAGTGGCATACTTCGAATTCGAATGGGTTTTTTCCACTTTGATTAGAATCAATACTGTCGTTTCTGAAAAATACGTGCAGGTTGCGAAAGGAATCGGCGGTGGTATCAAACATAAGTACCATTGGGTCCAATATGTCCGCGACGGACCGGAAGAGGGTCCTCCAAGAGTTGAGAAAGTCCTCGACATCATGTTCGATGGACATCGTTCGGCGAAAATCGCCCTAGTTGGTGTCGACGATCAACTCAAATATATCATCGCAACGGAAAATATGCGTCCGGGCGATCTAATTAAATCATCACGATTCATACCGAGGATACCCGGTCAGTTCTTGCCCATCCTTTTACAATTTATCAATGTATTATTCATTCGAACTATTGATTATATGATTGTTTCTCGTTCCTCGTTATTAAGTGCGTGCGAATGATGGAGACGCATATCCACTCGGAGCATTGCAAATTGGCACACGCGTTCATTGCATCGAAATGCGTCATGGGCAATTGGCGCACTCGATCCGTGCGGCTGGCACGTATGGAACGATTCTTCGAAAATTCGAGGGCTATGTTGTGGTTCAAGGACCTTCGAAACGAGAAATTGCATATAAAGAAGAATGCATGGCCACAGTCGGTAAGGGCAGCATAGCACATTCCATGCAAACTGCGAAACTGTATGGAGAAGAAAGAGGAAAAAATGAAATGAAATTTGTTTCATCCCGACGCAGGTCGCATATCGAATATTGAACACGGAAGTACACATATTGGTACGCCGCAGCGCAATCGAGAGCTGGGAAACCGACCACGTTCGGGCCTTTGGCAACGCAAAACTGGCAAACATGGTCGCAAAATCAAGCGATTGCCTCCGATGCGAATCCAGCCCCCGCCGAAACCGGCTGAGGCAGAACACGTTCGTCTGACAATAGATTCATAGATGGGTAGATTATAGACACTGCCAAATGCCCAATGGCCCAATGAACGAATGAATTGAACGCTTTTTTTAGATGTGTCGTGTTTGCAGAGCCAAACGTCAGTCATTGAACGTTATCGGACCAGTTTGGTAGGCGGCGTACTCTGATGCGTCAACAACACTACTGTTCACACTGTTAACACTGTCAACTTAACCGCACATGTAGCAAAATTACGAAATAAATGAACATTCGATTTCGATCGTTGCGGCAATCTGAAAACGATTTCGAAATCAAATTAAACATTACATTAAATGCATTCTGTTGACCCCCCTCTCTCTCTCTTTCTCTCTCTCTCTCTCTTTCTTTCTTTCTTTCTTTCATTCTCTCTCTCTCTTTCTTTCTTTCTTTCTTTCATTCTCTCTCCCTTTCTTTCTTTCATTCTCTCTCTCTCTTTCTTT
>JANTFB010146744.1:0-10518 GCA_026546635.1 Porricondyla nigripennis | reverse complement strand
TTTTTCCAAAAATAAAATACGAAATACATTCATATAAACATAAAATTGCAGCCATAACAACAACATCAGCATTTCGATGGAAATAAGAAGAACGGCCGAACAAGAATGACTACGCTACGCTGCGCGGAGGAATGGCGACGACGGAGCAACAGCAACACTTGATGAATGCGACAGCAATACCGAACGAAGCATTCAAAAGTCAAAATAAGAAAGAGAGTGGCAATGGCGGTGGTGGCGGCGGCGGCTGCGGTGACAGACGTAATGCATGCAAATATGCAAAAATGGGAATTATACTTGTCGTGCATGTAGCGGCTACACCGATCCAAATACCACATACATTCATCGTGCACGCAAATAATATGCGCGATGATTTTATTCTAGCGACGGTATGTGCAGATAATGATGTTCTCGCTCTATAACCGAAAGGCGAGGGGAGAGACCACCACAGCGGCTGCGTTGTGCCATGCACTATTCGATGAGTAATTATTTTCGTGTGCGGCTCCTTATTTAATTTTTAATTTTTATTCATTGTTCTCGTGACAGTCTAGTAGACAGACGCAGACGTATACGATAAAATACACAAAAATTATTATCCACCAAGGTCAATGGATGGATTTCGCGAGCGCATTGTTTTCTCTCACTACCATTGTTAATGTTATTGTTGATATTTGGACAATAACAAATCGAGCAGCGCATTTATATTTATACTTTCGACGGGAGTGAAGAATATGCGCGTCAGTGACAACAGCGACAACAATAATTACAATGCCCGGACCGCCAGTTAGGCAGACAGACAGACAGACCGACAGACAGACAGATAGACAGACAGACAGGCAGGCATGCAGGCAGAGGGGAGAAAAAGGACTGAATGAAAATAGCTGCACCACACACTGCGAACGTGCGCCTGCGATGTGAGCATGAGCACTGAGCATGATTGTGTGTGCGCCGAATGGCAAACGCGGATCGTGGCGGTGGTAGTGGTAATTCATTGACAAATAATAAATATTGATGCTCTCGATCGATGTGTGGACGCGCATTCGTAAATACGATCATCGCTTCAAGTATTTCATATCAGTGTGCCTGTGCATTGGTGGGCAGTCGCCATTCACCGTTTGCTCGCTCACAATCGCGCCTCCTCTAAATTCGAAAAAATTTAAACAAACATTTTCCGAAATGAAATCAATGCTTACGTTCTGTTCTCCGAACGATAAATCGTCTCGTTCCGCGATGCTGTTCCCGAACATACACCACTCAAAAATAACTCGTTCCCGATTTTCGGTGGCGTCCTTATTTGGTTTCGTGCGTGTTTTTATGAATGCAAAATAGTTGTCTTCGGCGTTCGTTTCGTCACGAATGATAAATGAAAGTCACTCATTCGGGCGATGAAGTTCCAACCTCGAAATTGAATTTAGCAAGAAGAAAAAGCACATATTGTTCGATGCAGGACACCAACGAAATGCTTACACATTCACAAAACGATTATGATTACGGCGCATCTCGTTTATGGAACTAATTCATCCATTCAGCATGGATGCATCGAGTGGTGTTCCTGATTCGTATAGTTCTCAGGATGGCCGACGTATCGCTTCAGCGAATTTTTTTATCATGTTGCAAGGGACCTGTTGCAACAACCGTTCCATCGACGACGCGGCCTTTCGTTTCACTCACTCACATATAAATCGACGACAATTGCCGTTGAACGGCATACGATTAAGTCTTTTATTCACATTGCATTCGCGACAGCACGGCAACTGCGCGACACCAATACACATTCCCGAATCAAAATTGCTTTCACTGCGCAGCCAACCTTTTCACACACACAAACTGCAGGCCAATACGTACAATTCAGATATGATTTGACATCGAAAATAATGTGAAGATGACCACTGGAATTGGAATTGCTTTGACGATCATTGGGCAGAGATAAAAGATTTAACATCTTATTCAATCCGAGCTAAATGCAATCGCACTCATTTCCATTTTCATTTTTTTTTTTCGTCATTTCGATCGCGACAAAATGCACCGGCAATGACGCCTGCAAAATACACTGTTCGGAAGGTTTTTATTGTTACCGCACAACACGTATTACACGTAGAACTCATCGTCGCGCACGTACATCGAATGAGCAGGCACGTCAGAATGAACAGGCACGACTTCTAATTATATTATTCTGTATCCATTACGGCTACACAATTGCACAAATATTTATTTCGTTCTCGTTGCGCTACACTAATTCTCGGCTCGCACATCACATCGGCTCCATTTGGAAACTTTCAAACGTTGAATTTTATCGGAGGTCGGAGCCAAAACCATTTTTTACCGTCAAATGTTCTTGTTTTCGTGAATTCTTTTTCGCTACGCTATTTACGTCGAGGTGTTGAAAAATCGAGAGACGATTACATTACACACTGTCTGCCAGTCGCAATGTTATATATCGAGCACGCATACCTGCATAACTACATGATAGACTCACAAACGTCAGACGATGTACACAGTGCCCTCTCTCATACATTCACCGAAAACTATGCTGAATTAGAGACACGTTCCGACCGATTCTCAACCGTTTCACTGGCTGTGCGGCTTTTCTCATTTATTCCTCTTTCCCCCGAAATCTAATGCAACCTGTAACATTTTCCGACGACGAACCTGGAACTGACTCATTTCTTTCTCGGAGAAAGAAAGATCCGAACGAAATGATGATCGAAGCTCATCGGTTCGATCGCCTTCCTCTAATTTCGACAGTAAAAATGATTTTGTGACAATTTGTGCTTAGATGACTGCTTGCGTTGTCCGTTCGCGGTGATATACCATGATTGGCATTCTGCGGCACCGCGATTGTCATCGAGAATTTATGTTTCATGCACGAAACTGTCACAATACACAGATGCAGTGCAACACAAACTGGTTGAAGCGTGCGTCTCGAAAGGTTGCCTGAAGTTATGGTGCGTGCAAATAGAGTTCGCTGGCAGTACGTTGTGCGCCCTCTGCCATTCGGAAACCGAAATTTGTGGGAAATATCGGGGTTATGTTCGCCAAACCGCACACTGTCACAACAGACACAGGCAGTGCGATACGAATGGCCCTTGATGCACGAACCAGTCGTATTGTGTTTTTCAGTCCATCAAATCCATTTTCTCGTGCCGATTCATCGTCCAAGATGATAACAACCAATAATGTTCACAGAAAGCTGAACGATTAAAGTGTCACATATTCACATGAATCGGAAGAGTGTAGGTTCATTTTGTTACCTGTAAAATCGATGATTTATTTCGTTTTCAACCATAAAGTTCCGCCCATTTGTTCAGTTTCGTCGTCGTATGTTTTGCTCGAATTGTTATGAAAAACAAATAAATTTTAGCGGGTAGTCGAGATGGAAAATTCGTTCGTGAAGAGAAGAAATCTAAATGAAAAGGTTGGGCTGAACGAGGACGTGCCATGCAGCTATGTTCACTTAGACTTTACATCAAAAATACATCATCTGCTCATTCATATTAACACCTAAATCCGCAAAAAAGATGGTTCACTGAACGTTGGGTCAGACCCTGCGCTCAGACATTTCCGTGTGCTTCTCCTCTCCTCTGCTCTTCATCATAGCCACCCGTAGGTCAAATGCCGCGTTTGAAGTCTTCCAGGCGTTGATTTCCTATTCACGGCCAAAGAACTATTCAAAACGCCTATGGTGCCTGTGCCACCTGTACAACTACCTTGCACTACATTATTCGGTTGATTCGTGTTTATTTTCGTAACTTGTTCAAGATAGCAGCGTTTGACGAGTAGTGCCGCTGATCGATTCATTTACGATATAGGTAGTGTGCAAGTAAACGGTACGTACCATCCGCCGCACACTCACACCCAGCAATATCAACTACGGCGAACGACATTTTTGAGTAAAACACGCGCTTAGATTCCTTCGTTGCCTTCGTTATATCGCACGGTCCATTTATTCGTTTCAGTTCCTCATTATCGTTATAAATCAGAAACTTATCTTCGTCTCACATGGTGCAATGGCACAAATCACGCGTCACTGATTTCTTGCTTTCGTGTCACAGTCCTGATAGCAGAAATTTACAATCGGTGTCGAGAGAATGTGAACACTTTATATGTGGAATTTTCGGTTCGGGAGTCGCCAGTGCAGCAGGAACAAAAAAACGATTTTCGTTTGCAACTGTTGAGATCAATCTGAAGAATATTTTGATTTGACCGCGTGCCAAGTCCAAGTTTAGAAAATTAGAAGGCGAAACAATGAATTGACAGAATATTTGTGAAAGTTTGTGTGCGTGCAATTGTGCATACTGTCATTTCCCGGGAACGAGCGGAATCGGACCTGCCCCCCGACCTCTGGATGGTTCGCGAGACGTTGTTTCTCTTGATTGGTTTTCAACGCCGTTTCTGCGTCTGCAAATAGCCCTGTGCCTGTGTCTAACTTTTGCAACGCTGACGTCTTTTCTCGATAAATTCAAACCAACTGAACCAAAAATGCACGCGAGACACTGCTCAAAATTCACCGGTTTTGAACGAAGACTGTTCATGTTCATTTCTCAAATATCGATTGCATCGAATCTCTACGGTTGACACGGAATCAACCCAACGAGTTCTTACAGTGGCTGACGAGCGGTACTAACTCGGATACAACGACCTTCGAGCTCACACACTGGAAATAATCTGTCCCAAGTGGAGCGCAAGAATATTTGCGAGTTCGCGGTGGTCGCGAAGTTGTCGGAGGTTCAACGCGGCAATATTCCAGCGTGCGTCACACATGAGTCACAATGCTTTCCCCACATTTCTCTGCGAATGAATTAAGTCTAACGCAACAGATATTTCCTCATTATGGAAATGCAATAGTTCTTATTCGTCATCTCAGTCGTATGTATTTATTCTTCATTCAGATGTTACCTGACTTAAATAAGGACTGCCAAAAAACGCTGACAGCGATTGTACTCATGCAATATTCCGTTCATGTTTGCGCCCATTTTTCTACAAACTTGGCCTTCGTCCAATTGGAACTCTTCTGACAGTAAAGTTGGGTTAGGTGTCTTGCGATATCGAACACCAACGTTGTATAGGGAAATGGTGCGAAAACAGGGGCGAAATATGGGCTTATGTACTTGTTGCGGTATTTTTGACAGGTTACTGTTGCTGTGAAGCTGGAAATCAGCATTTGAATTGACAACGAATTTCAATTTTAAACGATTGGGCTGGGAACGAAAGGACGTCCGCCTGATGTACAAGATCCTGCACGGCGTCCGGTGATTTCTGAAAGGATAAATACAATTAATGTGTGAAATGTTTCAAAAGGCCGGGACAGATATCCTTCAGATATTGGTGATACCTTGCCAATTTGGATTGGTTTGTCGTCCACATTGATTCGCACAGTTCAGTTTTTGATCGTTGTGATACGCATTGCCATCGCTTCCGCAAATCGGAGAATATTGCGATAGTGTGGGGCAACTATCAACGCAACGATAATACGCGGGTCCGGGAGTGGTTGCTGGCGGGGCCTCTGTGGTCACTGTTGTTGCTGGCACTTGTTGCCCAAATTGATTGGGAAATTGTTGCTGGTTCCCAGAGGCACTGAATTGATTTGGAAACTCCGGCCGAATGGTTGCGCCGTTACCAAATTGGTTGGACAATGGTTGTTGGCCTCCGGCGCCAAATTGGTTCGCATTTTGTCCGAACGGATTGAATTGATTCGGAAACTGATTTACACCATTACCAAACTGGTTCGCATTCTGTACAGATGGGCTGAATTGATTCGGAAACTCATTTCCAACACCACCAGCACCAAATTGATTTGTAAATTGTGGAAACGCCGTACAAATTGCGAAAATCGCTGCAATAAAACAACGCGGAAATCCAATCAAATTCACTCGATTCAAATTTAAAACATTCACCGCATTGGTTCTTACCGAGAAATGAAATACCGCTCAGCCACTGCATACTGATTCCTGACTTTTTCGATTTTTATTCAAGTTCCAAAGAGTGCTTCTCCACTGCAGCTAGTTCAACCGCAAACTGAAAACTGAAACGATTCGTACCAAGATCAGCAATGTTTTGCGCGATTCGATAGCATATTAAATACCAAATACATACAAAACTAGAGTCTACGTGCGGAACCGAGAAGAGAAAAAAAAATATAACAAAACTGGAAATTGACAAGTAAACCTGAAAAATAACTTGTGTTCGTCGATGTCAAATGTGATAACCTCGACGTCTTCGTCGTGACCGCAATCTATTCATTCTCTCTTTCTGGCATAAGATTCGTCCAATGATTCTGTTTCGTCACTTCTTTTGGCAGTGCACAATCATAGTCCCACTGCAGAATCGGAATGTACGCTGGCGTACGCAATCACATGTTTACAGTTTCTGCTTCGTCTGTGTTTCATATACTTCACAGTAGCCTGAAGAGGTAGACTTTGCGTATTCGCGCATTCGCTGGATGTCATGGCCGGTATATGCTAAATAGTTAATAAAATATACTAATGAGCGTCGCGAAATTCTCGATTCGCATCGAGAATTGTGTTCTGTTTTGTGTGCTGTGATTGATATGTTCAAGTTCACGCAGTGAATTCAGCAACAATAAATGGGTTTCCCGCATAATACGATACCGGTGGATTACCGCAAAGTAAAGCAGAAATCAAATACGAGAATTCCCAGTGGCAAGCAAACAATGACGTTTTTCGAGTGAATCAATTGGGATTGTACCCGTACGCAGTACCTGTACAATATCTACTGAGTCAGTCCGGTTGCATATGATTGTAAATTTAGTTTCGCATGTAATTCCCGCATGGAATTCAAACGGTTGCCGTCTACAATTTCACGAATATCACGAGATTCGCAGAGGTTTCACGTGTCGTTTTCATACTAAATTCGAATGACGACCAGATGAAAAAGCTCGTAAATAGAGGAATATGTATGGACCACAACTGTATAGTGAACCTGAACCTTGTATATTTGATATTAATTGAATTGAAATGTCTGGAAAAAGTGTAGATTCTGGACTGCAATCCTCATGATCCGACTTAGGTTAATCAACTGGCTGCAGTCCTGCGATGCGAACCGCAAGCCAAATCCAGTTCAATTTTATAGATGCCAGCACAGATGAACGATGATCCGTGAGAATACATGTTGCGCGTATCTCTTTCTCCCTCACTCTCCCCATCTGCCTTTACCCCTAGCTCTACCTATCTCGTTCCCCTATTCTCTCTCTCTCCATTCCACTCTATCTCTTGCATTTGCTTCTCCTATGTATCCCATTGCTATATCTTTGTCTCCCTTAGTTCTCTCCCCAATCCTGAGGCACAATAATTCGCACTTTTCCCCATTTCTGACTCAAGCGAATTTTCAATGACGCATACAGACGTGACCAGCACGTAGCAAGCTCGACAAATGAAAGTGGGGCGACACTACACAAACGCATACAGCGACACATGGCGCTGAGCGAGAGACAGAGAGAGCGGACCAAATGAACACACAGTGGGGCGCGCGTGTGCTTGACTGTAATGCTTATTCGCGCCGCGCACAAAATAACGAGAACGGCGAGAGCACCATTTTGCCAATTTTCTTCATTTCCACGGAAAGAAGAAAAATTGGTGCTCGCGTAGAACAGCGTGCAACCATTATCACAACTGAACGCTGAAAGTGCATTTCCTTCGTTGATTCTCCCCATTGCCATTTGTATTGAGCATTTTAATCCTTTGTTTGGTCGCATCCTATACTTATAGTTGCAGTGAGTTGGTTCGACATGACTTTTATGCAATAGAACACATTTTTCGGCTGGTCGATATTTTCGGTTCGAAACATTTTTCGTTCGGTTCAATCATCATTTTTTTTTTTTGTGAGAATGGCGTGTTTCGTATCGATTTAACGTATTCTCGTTTTTTCTTCTCTTCTCATTGTTGTTCATCAGACTGGAATAGAAGGGAACGAGAGCGTTCCGCGTCATCACACAGACGTCATCTACATCGGAAAATGTCCTTTCGAATGCTGTGTGGACTCAGAATGAATTCGCCATCGTTTCGGAGTTCCGACAACATTACCGTGCCATGCATCAAATGTATCACTATGTTCGTGTGTGATATTCGACTGGAGCAGCTTAGTGAAATTGAAAAATAATAATTTTGATGGTGAATCAGCGATAAATCAGGAGCGAATCGTCCAATACGAAGAGAATCGCTGCATTTTCATGTGAAAGTTTATCATCTCAGCCAAAAGAGAGTAGCTGAAACGCCGCTTAGCACCAGCACAAACAATAATCCAAATTGAAAATGACGGAGATTGAGGATGGCGAAAAGGTGTGATAATCAATCTTTTGAAGGAAAAAAAAAATAATGAAAATATTGTGGATTGTGAAAATTTTGAAATATTTTCGCAATATTGTGGCAAATGGTGACGTTGAGCGATGGCCGATGGAAACAAAGAATAGAATCGCTTCCACAGGAAAATGAAATAGGGAAATGGAGTTGTTGTTAGTGTACACGTTGTCGTCGGTGACTATCCCTGCTTTCATGCGGACGGTTCAAGCTATTTTCGCGAGTCCATGAGTGCGTTCTACTTCGATTGGTTCATTTGGGAGTGTGTGCGGCGTTCGAATGTATCATTGCTGTCGCGTGTGTCTGTGTTCGTTCGCACACAACATTGTATGGGGGCACCTACCTATATATATTCCACGTATAATTTCACATACTTTGAGTTTGCGGAAACGCGGCACCAACTCAGCGTGATATGATATACTACCTATATTAGTATAAATCTGTGTTCTCACTTCATCCATTGCATTGTGCGATAGATTTATGTGTGCCTGTGCACATTCGAGTTGGATATTTGTATCTTGGATCCACTCATGGGGTGCTCATTTACTTGTTTATTGTGTGTGTGTGTGTTCGTGTCGATTTGTGTATGAGAAAGAATTCGGTATCAAAGGCATATTCTGCTTCTCCATATCGATTCAGCTTCGGCATTGCCAGTTCATTAAAGTGCAATTCAGAATGTGTACCGAAAATCGATAGTGGAATTTCCCGGCTCCTTTTCGCGAGTTCTATTGCATCGCCAATCGGTGGAACATTGTCGCATTTGAGCTTGGGGTGTAACGGAGCCGAAGAGAATGCGGAAAGTTCACCGATACACACCGATAAGTTCAATGAAAACGCATTAGTTGTTGGGCAGACATAGGGAAAGCTGTGAATGTAATTGTCTGTGAAATGAAGTCTGTTCGCTGTTTGCCATAAGGGTGCATCGATCCCATATCTTTCGTGTGAATAGCGAATACATAGAGAATGTTTCGAGTGTAGTAAATGTGCTGGATTGCTCGTTTCGAAAACATTTATTTAAATACAATTTTAAACGGTTCTGGTCGAATTAATTGTGATTTTTTTTCCATCAATCAGATAATATGTGATACGAATGTGTACGCCGAAATAAATCAGTTGAAGAAGGCCCTGAGTGAAAAGGGTCAGCAATTGATTGCAATGGAAGCGGCATGTCTGCAGGAGAGCAATCGACACGTGGAACTCGAGGATAGTTTGATCGCTTGGCAAGACAAATACGAACGAGTGCACGAGTCACATAAACGGGTGCAGAAAATCAACCAGGGCCTCGAGGATAAGTTGCTCAAGCTGGTTGATCGCAACGCAAATGAACGCGCTCAATTGACAAGCGATGTGGCCACATTGAGCGTACGTTTGGCCCAAGCCAATTACAATATCGGCACGCTGCAGCGAGAGATCGTAAGTATGGCTTGGCTCGATGCGACTATGCGCACGGAGTTAGTGACGGCGCGACCAAGTGAATCATCGATTCCATCTTTTCACCCGCAGGAGAGATACAAAACTGATATGGGTCTGGCGATACAATTGCTGCAATGCAAACCGGAGAGTTTTGTGCCGCAAAAAGTTGCATCGGTAAATTTTGCAGGATTTTTTCAGCATTTTCAGTTCAGTATAAAAGTTGGTTTCTTTGCTCTTCCGTAGTTGCCTCAAGAGATTCAAACGAAAGTATCACAATACGTTCGATTGGATACGCATTCACACTCTGATTCGGAGGGCAGCACAAGTGGCGTTGGCATCGTCACCGAAAATTCATATCATATTTTACCCAATTCAGATAGTCCCGTGTCATCGTATCCGCTCGCATCCCAATCGCTGATCTATGACAATGGTAATGTGCTGCGCAAAATTTGCACTCAATCGAAGGACCTAATAAATATCAATTGATTTCAGGTTCTTCAAAAGCAAACGGACAAACTGTGGATACGCACAATGACGATCAAACGATTTCGCCGTTAGGAATGGCCAAATATTTGGACGACAAATTGAAGACGGCCAATGTGAAGCATTGCGACACATGCGCGTGTGCGACACGTGATCTGCGCGTACTTGCCGATATCGATCAAACATACAATGTGGGCGTTCAAACGACGCTACAAGGTGACATCAATCATTCGTTATGTCTGCGATGCAATACGAATCTGAATTCGCCGTCCAGCACAAGTAGTCCATTCCTACTGAATCTGGTGAAGTCCAG
>JANTFB010146522.1:0-10520 GCA_026546635.1 Porricondyla nigripennis | reverse complement strand
ATTTTATAAAATAAAGTTTAGTCAATCGTGGTCTGCGTTTGCCGTAGGGAGTGCTTTTTTTCTACTTCTGAAATTTTGAACCGACATTCTCGGTGTGTTCGACATTTACGATTCACACATCACTCGACTTTATAGTTTCTCACCGTGTGCCAGAGTTTGTAATTTTTCCGTTTGATTTTTTTCGGAATTGCGGACATTTCGCTGAGCGTTTACTGGCCGCGGATTCGTGTCGCCGAAAACCCGAACAATTGTCGCCTGAACGCGTCAGGCGCAACTGGATTTATTTCGGATCGAGAAGCGCAACCAAAAGGAATGGAACATTCGTTTTGTTCGGGCGACAACGACTCGTGATCGTCGAGCGATCCACATCCATCCAGCCGAACGGATTACTCTCCATTTTGTGTGTGAAAATCGAAAACAAACGAAAAAACAAAAAAAGAAAAAACGCTGACGATCCAAACCGAAAAGAATAGAATTTGTGATATATATTGTATTGTGGTGCTAATGACGAATCATTTGTAAATAGTTTTCGTTGCCTTATCCCGAACGAACGAGCCAGCGACACGCATTGCCATCGACCATTGCCGAAAAATTTAGCGAACGGAAAAAAGAGAAAATAAAAAACGATTTGTGCAAGTCAACATTGCTCAACGTGATCGTCAGTCAGTCAGACAGAGTCGGTCCCATTAGCGTGCCAGGTGATGATACTGAACTCGATCGTGGCGAAAGCACCGAGACACCTGTGAATGTGCGAATGACAAAATGTCACCGGAATTGTATAACATTTATCGGACATTCAAGAAACCAGTGCTGAAACTTGCGTAACAAACATAACTGCATCCGTCGATCCAAGACGAACGACAAGAAAAACGAAAAAGAAACAAAAACAAGAACGATCGAGAGTCAAACGATCCTGACGAACAAAGAAGAAAAAAAAACAGCGAAAAACGAATATTTTCCAGAAGTTGAACGCAAAATTATAATTCACATCCGAATAGCCACAGCGAGTGATCGTGTCCGATTCATATTTTCTGCTTTTTGTGTGTGAGTGTGAGTGTGTGCGTTCACTGCAATTTTGACTTGATTTGACACTGGTGCGGGCGCGCGCGCGCGTGCGTTGTAACGTTCACGCGACACATTCGAAACGGAAAATCGACCGAAAAACAGCAACAACAAATTGGTCGCATACTCGCCGTCATCGACATCCACACACACCCATACACTCAGCGCAGAGCGGTCGAAACGAAAAATATTTTCGCTATTAGCTGCCGCGTTGTGAAATAGTGAATGTTGCTTGGCTAGGCTTTTCATAGAGTTTGACACAGAAGAGAAGACAGCAACGAAAAAAACGAAAAAAAAAATACCAGCCCAGCGCATATGCTGCACAATACACGTACACCTTACTGCACTGCCACTGCTCAAAAAACCTAAAAAAAAACACACAAACTAATTGAAACGAAGAGAGAGAGAGACAGCGAAAAATCGAAAGGAAATATAGAGTGCACGAGACGCGAATGTGTGTGCGAGTGATCGAATGTGTTGAAATCGAATGCTGTTTGGAGTGACCGAACGACATTAAAATCGAACAAAACTTACACGAAAATCAAGTCAAGTGCGTGCTCGAACAATAAAAGCAGAAAAGACCTCATCGCTTTTCGGCCATCGTTCAGGCGAACCAACGGCCGCATCAAATTTACATCAAAAACCATTTTTCCGTCTCGCGCGTTTCCCAATCGTGACGATTCGATACGTTGCGATCGAGAAAACAAATGGATTTTGGATTATCAGTGATCGAATGGTATTCAATTGATTGTCGAGCACAATCGTTTGCATCGATACTACTGACGCATATCGTTTACCCTCGTCACTTGACGGCCAGAACAATAGCGCCACCGACCAAATAGACAAAAACACACAAACACTCGAGCGAAAGAGAAACGAATCGCCCGTCAAAAGTGCCGTTCAGAATCGCGAAATCCATTCCGTCCAGAACAAAAAAAAACAAACAGAAAAAACGAATCGCAGACAATTGTCCGTGTCCGTTTCACGCATTCACAATAAACAATTTCCTCGAATTTTCGTCCCACGAAAACTAGAGGATCGTGCAACAGCGACAGTTCCGAACCGAGAAACACTTGCTCGAATTCCGAACAGATTTCGCAAAGAAATATGTTATTAGACATGGAACAACCCGCTCTAATGTCATTCAATTTATCGTCGTTCTCAATGAATATGAACGAAACGGTGGCCAGTCCACCGCACGGCGGTGGTGGCACCAATTCAAATAGTATGCAAGGCGCCCAGTACACACAATCGAATTACTCGTCGGCGACGGCGCAAACGAATTTAGTGCACTTGCATAATAACAACAATTCGAATGCCAGCATCAACAACAACAACAACAATAACAACAATAACACGAATAACAATAATAACAACAACAATTCAGAGTCGGTTTCGCCAAATGGCAACGTCGGTGGAGCCCATCCACACCAGCACCAGCAACAACAGCAGCAGCAACAACAACAACAATATAATCAATATCCCATTTACAATTTCGATTCGCCGTACATGTTTCAATCGTCAGGTTACACAGATAATGGGTCGCAGCACACAAATCAGGATGCGTATGTGCCGTCGTTGTTGCCGTCGCTGATGCCGCCCGTCGGCAATGTGGTGAACACGTGCGACCAGACCGACATGAAGTATTTTTTTGAGGAATTGTGTCCGGTATGCGGTGACAAGGTGTCCGGCTACCATTACGGCCTGTTGACGTGCGAATCGTGCAAAGGATTCTTCAAGCGCACCGTACAGAACCAGAAGGCGTACACGTGTGTGGCGGAAAAAAAGTGTCACATCGATAAAACGCAGAGGAAACGCTGTCCGTACTGTCGATTCGTGAAGTGTATGGACGTTGGCATGAAACTAGAAGGTGAGTACACCAAATTTCAATTTTATCAATTCCCTTTCAACACTTGCCAGTCGTCACCCCTCCATCCAGCGCTGCTAGTCGCTGCAAAAAAAAACTTGTAGGTAGTGAAAGGGATAGAGGCGCGCGGGACACGGAGAGAAGAAATGACCGCGGGAGGGAGGGCGAAGAGGGGAAAAAGGGAAAATTCAAAAGCGGAACTAGCCGAATGCTGAGTCAGCGCGTCGTGTGCCCGCGAAACTTGTTTGGTGCAGAGTCCGCTTTGTCGCGCACGTTCAGCTCGTTTCCTTTTCGCACAGACATCCACGTACTCGTACGTAGCGCGCGAACCGAATTTAGTTCCTGTTTACATTCGAGCACTACACTCATTTGGTTTATTATTTTTTTCGAATTGTTTTCGTTCCTTCTCTTCTCCTTCTGCTGCTTCCTCTTCGTTTGCTCGAGCACCACATTTATATTCGTGTCAAACAATTCTCCACGAGCACGAGTACAATGAGGCAGTAATAAAAGTGGCTCGGATTCCTAGAAAACTGAATGGGAGTTCTTCTCTGGCAGCAAAAAAGAGAGAATATTTTATGAGCGCTCGTTCGTACCGCACACGGCCAGGGTACGTAAATGGTGTCATGTGCTCGTACACCGGTCGGGTATTGCAGGATTGGAGAGTGTGAGAGCGAACATCGCCTCCTTTGCTTCCACGCACATCCATTCGGTCGGTCTTCGTGTGCAAGATCTCGTCTTTCTTATGTAGTGACAAGGTCGAAAAACAACGCGCACGCATTACTTCCGAAAGAATCTGTGATGAATTCATCGATGTGTCGTCCGCGATGAATGGAAAAGTGGATGGAGGCATCGCATACGATGAACCTAAGTCTGCTCGCCGTGTGTGTGTGCGCCAGCGTCCAGCGAATGTCACCTTTGTTCACTCCATTCGGTTGCCCAGGATATCTCGCCTAGTATTCATCTGTCGCTTGTGAATTGGACGCAATGGCGGATGAAGGGTGTGTTCGTTGCAGTCGAGACCCGCCACCGAGTGCCGTGTGTGTATGGCGACGAGGTAATCCGATATGCATGAGCCGAATCCGGGCGAGCACAACGAAACCAACCAGCGACAACGATGACCAAAACATTTGCTCGAATGACGGCGCCGGGCGAAACTAGGCCGCCCAGTGCTGAATTCGAACGTAATCTCATTGCCAATTAAACACGAAATCAATGAGTAATGAAATGACAATTTTTCGGAATTGAGCGCAGCAGCACCTTCGATCGGGAATTGATTCATTCTGCTCTTGTTTTTGTTTTCGCTTTTTTCCATATTTCTTGTTTTCTGTTTACTGTTTGGTGCGACCAAAAATCAAACTGCACTCGTTGAAATGCAGATAGAGAGACAGCGAGATGGTGCACAGCATATTCGCGCTTCCGAAATTGTCGAGAGCTCGTATACACCTGGATGGCCATTGAACAGAGGGGATGGTGAGGGGGAAATGGAGTGGTAACCGATGATCGGCTACCTGTTCAACGTCGCCTGTCGGTTCGCTCGCCTTGCGTGAATATTACACAATCATTAAGCCGAGTAATTAAATACCGATTTGCCTCGAAGTAGATCCACAGACGCACAGACACACACACGCACTCAGGCGCATGGGAACGAAAAGCAAAAAGAGTGAAACACGTGCAGTTGCCGGTGATGCGACGGGGAGACCGTGATGTGACGTCACGAACGGAAATGTAAGAAAAGCAAAGTATTTCCAGCGGACAGACTTTGCATCGGAAGTGAGGCGCGCGCGTGTATCACGTTCTCGGTGCCATCGTCATGATCGTCATACTCCAAATATTTCGCCCTCCCCTTCGCGTCCGAAACGAATGAGCCAAAGTTCTATTTTTTGTAATCGAATCCAACGAACGGCAATATACCAATTTCGATCGCATCGAATCGGCCGACACAATGTGCGGAAGAGAACGCGATCGCACGAAAGAAAGAAAAATCGAATGACGCGGTCGTCTCCCGAGTCGAGAGAACAGAGGTTTTCCCGTGCACGGCGTGTGCGACACGCGCGAACTCGATCCCACAAAATGAAGAGAAATTCCGAGTAGATGAAGAAGCGGAGGAAGAAGAAGATGAGAAAAAAGTGCATTACGAAATCGCCGAAAGTGCTGTGTGCTCGGCCCCCGGCCGTGTGCGTGTGCGCACACTAGGTGCATGCGACCGTCGGATCACTTCTATGGAACAATGAATTTCGTTCCATTTCCAGCATCCGTCGTTACCCACCATATATGTCAGTCGTGTGCAACAGTTTCACCTGAACGATGGATGTAATTGGTTTTGGGGGAGCCATGTTCGCCCCAGTCATTCCTCCACCTCTGCCCGCCCTGTCCTCTCGCCTGCTCTGTTCGTCGAAATCACTCCCGTTCAGCGGACCTACACATTCCCATGCGCGGTCGGTAGTGTGCGGCGCGTGAAAACGCATTTCCCACATGATACTTTCCAATTCAATTCATTCCGTTTATTGCATCCCATTCTGAAGTCGTTAAACGAAACGAAAATTTGGATTTCTCGCTGATGAGCAGAACGGGCGAAGACGAATGCCGCGAACACACAACCGAAGCATGGGAAGCGGCAGGCGAAGCACGAAATGAAGAAGAATCAAAAAATCGAAGCGCACGTGAGACACGTGTAGAGTGTGGCGGGTCGACACTCACTCCGGGTGACCGAACGCACATCTTCCGTCTGATTCTATCAGTCTCTCCCTCTCGCCTCGTCTCACCTGCACGTTTCCCCGTTCGGTGATGACGCGCTCATCAAACGAAGCAGAAAATCGACGCATATTTTTCTCTCGTTTCTGAAATACGACGAATAGGTAGATCTAATGCAACGTCGAAAATTGGAAACCACTTCGCGAGCGCTGCACGCAGGCAGGCAGCGGTGTACATTGCGACGCACAACACAAACGCGAATCGCGCTGGTTGCAACACCGAAAATGTTTCTTTCCTCTGTTCCCCTTCCCGCCAGCCCCTCTCCAGGAACAACAAAAGAAGCGAAACGAATGGGTATCTGGCGGCGGCACACCGCGACTGCATTGTGTGGCGTGGAGCCGCTGCTGCTGGCGACACACTGTGACTCCAAGAAACCCGTGTCCGCTCGCTCCCTCTCTCTCTGCCTCTCTCTACCGCTGCCTGCGCATGCACACAGACACACCGTTCCACGTGGAATTCGAACAAAAAGCTTTCCGCTTTTATTTATGATTATTTCGTTTCGTTTTCGTTTCTTTTTTTCGGGTAATGCAATCGTCCAAGCACAACGTCGTTCACGTGCACATATTTAAATGCGCACAAAACACATAAAACGAATATTACGGCACCTCGGCACTTCGGCCAGCAACGCCAGCGACCGCAGGCAGGCAGCACACTCACACGACACTGTGATATTGTGCTTCGCCGCTCCGGTGTCTGTCTGTGTGTGTGCGCGCGCGTGCGTTTCTCTGGGCTGCCGAATGTGTTCCATCGAAGAGCACACAAAAGGCTGGCCGAAGCCAACTGCGGCTGCATTGCAATGTTACACTCGAGACTCTCGTCATCATAACGACAGCGGCAACAATGAATAAATAATCGTCGGCAGCGAATGAACATGTCGATTGTCGACACGTTTCGCTCCAACTCGCAGCCATTGGCCGCGTTTCGGACTCCTCTCTCTCTCTCTCTCCCTCTCTTTCTTCCTTTCTCTCTCGCTCTCTCGAGGTTCGCAACAAGCGACTGCCTGCTTACGGCCATTGCATTCAACGGATTCTTCGTCAAATTTTCGGACGAATGTCGTCCCTCGCCATCCCAAATCGATGTGTGTGTGTGTTCGTCGCCGTTTTACATGTGCATCGTGAGCACGTCAGAACAAACATGGATCGGAGCTGGGCGAACGAACAGTGAGCCCGTAATCCGGCGATAGGCTCGATCGGCACGCAAACAACCATTGCATTCGAAATGCTGAATAGAACGCAGAGGCGACGGGCGAACCGAACCGCGGACGGGCGGCGACACGAAATCCAAAATCTCAATTGCCGATCAAATGGGAAAGCGTGCGCGGCGCGCACATTATTCCATTCAAATGGAGTTTCACATGCCAAAATGGCCAGTTCGTTCGTGTCCAGCGTCGCACGAAAATGCACTGCGAAATATATGAGCATCTCGATGGATGTGCGAACGTTCGCCTTCGCTTACATCGTTCGCAATGTTTTGTGCGGGGACAAACGGAAGATGCGCTTTCGTGTCACGATGGGTCCCGCGAACCACCCGAGTGGGCGGGTTGCACCAAACGGACGCGGAAATGGCAAATGATTCGCGCGCATCGGGAGTGGCTCATTGGGGGGGCCATGTGTGGCCGATGGCCGTCTGCGGCCATATGTGTGCGTGTGTGGCCCTCAAGCGACGAGTGTGCGGAGCCCGCCAAATCGTTCTGCAATCAACTAATTCACGTTCTCTTCGCATCGGTCCACTGTGTGAGTGCTGTTCTGCTCTGCACGCGTACAATATCTGTATCGCGCGAATTCCTGATCCCAATTCGTGCGATATCGCATTCGACGCCAGATCCAGTCCGTTCGTATTTACATTTTGAATTCGCCATCCACAACGACTACGGCTCCCCGCACAACTCCGTGCACTGCAGAGCGATCAGTTCAGAATGTGAGACAATCGGCGACGCAGCGTCAAGCATCGAAAACCAGCTCGGCCACGATTTCCATGCGAACGAACTGCGCACCGCAGTGGACGTAGAAGTGGATGTATCGTATGGTCGTGCGTGTTTCCACACAATTCTATTCGTCGGCGACGACGACGACGACGACAGTGGCGGAAGCGGAGTGCTAGTGGAAGAAGTGGTGTGCAGTTTCATGGGGATTTCGTTATGAAAATATTTTTCATTTTCCTCTGCCTCTCGCGCCTCGCTCCGTTCGACCAGTAGCTATGTTTCGGCCCCACCAGACCCCCTCAACCCTTCCCACCCCCGCGCCCCTCTGTGTGCGCCTGCGCTGCGAGTGGAGCGCAAAGAGAAGAATTCGCTTTTTCGATGTGACGGGTGACGTCGACGACAACGCAGACGTGTAACTCTAAGCACGACGCGCACCCGCCGTCCGCACACTTCGATTCTCGCGACTGTGCCACACATCCGAACGGATATGTACGGTGGCTGAGTGGTGCCGAGCGCCTGTGTGTGCGATCCCGCCGTGGCGCATCGAAAGCGAAAAAGTGCTCGACGCCGTCGTGCGTCCAACGCCGAAGCTCGCTTGCCGCGGCTGCTGCTGCTGCTGTGAAGTAATCGCTCTCGCGCACCGCGCCAAACCACGAAATCCGATGCCGAAACCGAAACCGAAAATGAATAAATAATGCTCGGCGCTCACATCGCCGCGACGCGCCGTACAGCGCAACGGCCACCGTACAGTCGCGCATCGGGGGCCAGCCAACGCTTTGCTTCGTCTCGCGCGTCCTCCCGTCCCGCGGCCGCACGTGCATGCTCGAGCCGCAAGCGTGAGCAAAAGTATTTTCCGTGTGTGCGTCTGTATCGCATCGTGTGCGCATACATTTTTCTCGACTTCCTTCCTTTTCTCTGCGCCACAGTCGCCACTCGCCACCGTCAGCATGCCGTCTCGCTCACATTTGACCTACTTTGCGTCGCTCGTGTGTTTTCGTTTTTTTCTGTTTGGTTGTCGTCGTCGTCGTCGTCGGCGAAGGCGGCGCTTCATTTTGACATGCCAGAAACTCGTTTCGGATACAGACAGCGGACGCGGCACACACATATACACGGGCGCCCATGTGGAAGCAGCTCGGCCAAAGCACGACGATTCGTCTGCAAAAGCGGAACAGAGACACACTTCGAGAGGGTTTTGTCGTCGCTGCTGGTTCAGCGTTTCGTTTTCATTCTGGATGGCGACGACGCGTTCGCTTTGGTGCGCGGGGCCCCACCGCCTGCCGTATGCATTGTGTGGCCGTGCACGCGCGTCCAATATGATTTCGGAACTGTCGTATTCCCGTCTCTGTCGCTTCACTGCATCTCGCTCTCTCTCGGTTTCGTTTTCATTCTGAGTTTGTGTGTGGTTTTTTTTGGCTCGACGTCGTCGTCGTCGTCGTCGTCGCTTGGCGTGCGCAATATTTTATTCAACAGCATGAATTTTGTAATTTTGTTCGTTGCGCGATTTTTTTTCACTTCTCTCCGGCTCCTCCCCCTCCTACATTGTCTTCTTCCTCCCCTTCTGTTGCGGCCTGTGTCACTCCAGCCATTGCTTGTGTGCATTATGGCATTTCCCGAAAATTTTTCGACTCACCGGTCGACGGGTGAGTTGCAGCATGAACGGACTCAATTACTGACGAAATCGCATCCCAAAATGGCGAGGAGAACGATCAAGAAAATATTCAGCGAAATCTCGTTGATCGATCGGGGCGCAACGCACAGAATCGTTTTCTTTCTCGCTCGAAACTATGCGAGAATCGATTTCTAGAGCATTCGAACCGGTTAACCGGATGAGAGGGGCAGGGGAGATGACTGATTGATGGATCCGCACAGAGAATCAACTGAAATTGGCGGTATGACACCGGCGGAACCGTAGAATGGCGCTCGTGCAGTCGATGGCGCAGACCGCAAACTGCTGATGCGTGTATGCGACGCAAATCACACAGACACGAGAGCGAGCCGATACGGGCTGCCACTCATTCAGTGCGACTGCGACTGTGGTCGATTCGCGACTTGTTTTTTTTCGCTTCTTTCGCATTCGGGCCTCGTCGTGCTAGCAGCGTGTAGAGGCGCATCGTCACAGCACAATTGCTCTGCGCCGTACGCTTTGAGTGTATTGTGAACAAAGCACGTCGATACGTGCGGGCGGCTTGAGCGTGTATGTCACATCGAAAGAACTCCGAAAGGATTAACGGCACAGTACGTGTTTTCCATGGCTTGCAATGGCAACGCCAGCTCTCGTTCGTAGGTTTCAATCAGTTTGGCGTATTTGGCCGGCGATATGCAACGAGACGATATCGAAATGAGTTTGCATTCTCAATTCGGCAACGCGGAAACGCAATGACACTCGCTCTGGCTCGGTGCCGCTGATATGGGTGCGCCATGCATCGAACAATGTTCGTCCGTGCTTGCAGTGCAGCGCATACGTGGAGATGATTTCCACCCAAAACTCATCCGATTTGGGAAGTCTGGCCGCCAAATTGGCGTATTCCAGTGCCAGCGCGGCCGAGAAATAATCGGCGAACGCACGTCGAAACAAATGGTGCACACGCTTCAGCTCGACATCACCGGTGGCAATGTTCAACTCGATTTTGAGCCATCGCAACCGAATTTCCGGCGCCAATGGGTACATCGCACTGAATAATTCGCAACTTTGTCGAATCTTATCCAAATCGGTGATTTGACTGTGGCCATGATTCGGAGGAGAACGAAAAAAAAAACGAGTGAAGAACGACGTTCGTGTCGGCGAATCGATGGTATGTGCTATACTCATTGTGCAATGTGGACCAATTCTACGTAATTGTCATATTGGGTCTACAACTTGAAACCCGCTGTTTGCTGATAGATGGCGCCACCGTTGAATGGTAGGCACAAATGTCTTGT
>JANTFB010146411.1:0-10521 GCA_026546635.1 Porricondyla nigripennis | reverse complement strand
CGCTCTTACTTAAATACCTAGTTAATTAATAATAAAATTATATATTGTAATTAAGTTAATTAAATCAATTCCACTGGATTAAATATTATATATTATTATTATTATCTTTATTATGTAATTGTAAATCGGATTAAAATTTATAGTGGCGAGCAAGATTGAAGGCGAAACCAATTCAGCATCAGCAAATATTTTAATTTAAGTGCAGCTATCTTATGTATTTTATCGTAATTAGTAATTACTAATTACCTACCTACCAATTAGTCCAGAAATATTCTTTTTTATTTACACCTGAAAACACGTTGTAAACTAAAAGTATAATAATTATTATAGTTTTTGGAAAAAATAAGAAAAAAAAACAAAAATATCAAAGTGTTGAAGTTGATGAATTGGATTGAATAAAGTAATGGCGAGATGAAACTGAAAATGCTTTTGTTTTAATGACATCCGAATAATAAAAGCATCGCTAACACGAGCCAGACATAAGTTAGTGGGCATCGATGCAAAGGAAAACTGAAAAATAACGGTGAATGATAAATTTTACATTAGTTCGGTTTCAACTGGAAATCGCACAGCCAGTGAGCCGTTCTTTTGTCGATGAAACTATTATGTACTTGCATTGAATTCTGAATAAAAAATATCGATTTGGATTGTCGGCATTCTTTCGGCTGCTGGGCGTGTCAGAGCATTTTCCGCTTGTCGGACCCCAGACCACATGTAATCGATCCCGTTCTACAACTCTGTAGTCTGTAGAACTTGCCAAGAACCTACCTCTAACCACTAACCAGTTCCAAGCCATGAGCACTATATAGTAATATCTACATATATAGTGCAGTATATAGTTAATGCTCGACTTCGGATATTATCTAGTTCAGAAACATTTTCGATTGCGATTGGTGATAGTCTTTCGCAATACCAGAAATATGCTTCGATCGTTTCACTAAGTGAAAATGAACAGTGAACACTAGACCGGATACAAATTAGCTAACACCACCTCACACCATATTTTTCTGAAAAATATGGTGTGAGGTGGTGTTAGCCAATTTGCATCCGGTCTAGTGAACACCAACCAATGTTTCTGCCGGAAAAGTATAACCTCAGTAGTGGCAATGAATCAATTGAACTGCACATGCATCTAAAGATGAGTTCCGTTCCGATCCAAGGAGTGATTTCTGTGGTGATGAAAGTGATACCAGAACATCTATCGGTTCCAAAATGAATGTCTGCGTGCAGCCTGCGCTCTGCGAAGTGCGTGCATGGATCATGGAACAAGATTGAGATTGAGTTCATTGATGGCTATGATGTGTACTGGATGATGGATATGATGTGGATGATGAGGATGACGAAAGGTCGTACATAAATTCGTTGTTTCACAAACGAAACAGGCGGCTTAAAGATTAGTTCTCTCTGTTTCATTTTATTTATGACCTAATCTATCTCTTTCTTCAGTTAGAACATCTTCATGTCGTCGTACGCGCAACCAATGTTACGATGTTAATTGCTGGCAGCTGCTTCTGGTGTTTGCGTTTGGCGAATTCCAACAGTTTTTGTATCTTTTCCTCTTCTCCCAATCCGACCAGATAGCTCCCCAAAAATGCCATTTCAAATGTCGTTGCAGAGTCTCGCTCCAATCGATCTAACAATATGTCGCATTTGGGTGAATCGATCAGGAAATAATGAGCCCACAGTACATTCAGCGTCTGGTAATCACCTGCGTCAGCCATTTTCTCGGCGAACGCTTCAACTGAAACAGAATGCAGCAAAAATTCAATAGGGCTCGCTTGCAGTTAGCATCCGGAAAAAGCTTGGAAGTATAGAAACCACACTTACACTCGGCCGCTGGTATGACTTGCTTCTGCAGGAGCGATAAGAGGGTCGACATCGGAACGCGGTAATTTATATTCGCATTTATGCCTTTCTCATTTAGGGTCGCACTAAAGTATTCATTCCATTTGCCGGATCTTTCATACGCTCTCAGGAGCTCCAAACCAAATCGAACGGAACGTTTCATCGGTCGTGAAAGGGAATCGCCCAATCGTTCAAGCAATTCCAGTTCGCAGTCATCAGCTAGTCGTTGAATCAAGTGGATTAGCGCAACATCTGTCAATCTTCTCCCTATTTCGATCGTGTGTATTGCGATATCGACAGCTTCCGAGCAGCGGCGGCTTTTGCATAGCAATCGAATCAAATCAAACGCTAAATAAAAGAATTTCCCACTATTTGGGTCGATGTTGTTCCACAGTTCGAGTGCAGCGTGCACGTCCTCATTCCGGAGCGCTGTTTGCATTTTTACTGTGCCTGTGAGTGTTAATTGAGCAGTTGCTATTGGTAAGACGGTTTCTGGCTCACGGAATGGAACTTTCAGGCCATTTTCCTTCAAATACGATGCCAGTCCAAGTAAAAATCCATCCGATGGCGTTTCGTTTTGGTCGCGCTGCTTACGCCACAGCGCAAGTGCACCATCTGTATTCCGCTGTTTGCATAAATTCGTCGAAAGATAGGAGTAGATGCTGCTCCGATCGTATTCCAGTCCGTTGGTGGCTTCGAGCATTCCTTCCAACAGAGAAAAATCACTACAATCGAAACACATTTTCACATATTTGGAGAATTCATGGTCCGAAATGTGTGACATGCTGTGCTTCATCAGCACTCGTGCAAGGTCGTTATTGCCAATTTGTAGGAAACTCTTAACAAGCGAAAGCAACGCATCGGCTATCGAGTGCTTCGTTTGCACTATTTTCAAAATTTTCTGCAAATTTTCCATGTCGTTGGCCACGATGAGCGCCTTCATTAGCGGCACATGGTTCGATATGAATTTGCTCTCTTCGAATTGCTTTTCGAAAATTCGCACAGCATTGGGCAGATCGTTGTTCATCAAATGCACTTTGACCAAATAGCCGGCCGTTTTATTGTCTCTGACCACGAAATTGTTCGCGACCAACACGTCAAACAATTCATTCAATTCGGATGGATTTCCAGTTCCGGCCAAAGTCTGAAGGAGAAAAAGAATTTCGTTCGCATTTTGACTCTCCAATCGCGGTTGCTTGTTCTGAGAAAAGATGCCAACTATCTCTGCCCACTCGCTCTCTTGCTTATGCATGGCGTGTGCCAATCGGGCTGCTTCGCTCCGAGTCAACTTGAAGTTTGGACGCCTTTTGCGAATTTCCTCCAGGTGATTCAATGCTTGGTGTATGTTGCACATCTCAATATGCATGTTAATGATTTTGTGGTAGATGAAATCGCCAAAGATGCTGCCCTTCATTATCTCTTCAACCTTTTCAACATTTTTCTCTTCGATATATGCGCTGCAAAGCTTTTCCTTCAGGTGAGCGGTGTCATGGCCCTGTTTCGTTTCCAGATCAACTTGCCGCTGCAACTCTCTCGCCTGGGTCGTGTAATCACTGCGAAAACACGGAAACGAACAGATCAATCGGATATGCTTTTTTTGCAGGACAATTTACGATTCGGGTCACTCACCATCTCACCAATATTTTTTCGAAAGGCAGTTGGGTAGTTCCCGTTTTTATTGCGGCGGCATGGACATTGAATCCAATTTTTCGTGTGAATTGAATCGACCGAAGCATTTCTGTGAATGTGTATCGAGTACTTTTTCTCTCAGTGATAATCGAAAAAATGATGCAATAATCAATAGTATACCAATTGTGTCTCAGATCGGAATGACAGTTGGCTATGTCCAGCTGACACTGACACAATCGGAACAGAAATTTCAAACACAAACACGATTTGACAGCACACTCAGGAAACGAGTAATCGCTAGACTCATATCACAGTTGCATAATTATCTGAATCAAAGCATTCGCTCCTCTCTGTTTCCAAAATGCTGCAATCGATCCTAAGAAGTAGTCAAGGCGTAGCAAAACGAATTGAGCTTTTGAGATTCGTCAGTCGAAATTCGCCGGTTTCGAAGCAAAACAAGTCAAACAGAGGTAAATCGAGTACAACTACCCATTTATATTTGTCCTAGGTTGTATCTTATATGTCATTTTCGCAAATCTTGAAACAAAAAAATTCATTGTGTGTTTTTGTGTTGCAGAGAATTTGATTGTACGACTCTGTGGCCGAATCGATACAAATCCCGTCGCAGCATCTTCACATGGGGCAATTTTCTTCTCATTGACGACTTCAAATAGCCATGAGTAAGTTGATAAAGATTCCGAAGATAGACTAAATACGTCGGAACCTATTCGATGTATAATTATTTCCGCAGTGAGTCTTACACAAAACACGATGTACATGTGCCTCCAGCTACTATGAAAGTTTTTCCAGTCGATCAGTTGACTCAAGATAAACGAGTCTACGTCATTGGTCGCATTGGTTATAATCAAATTAAAGATGCTACAGACCAGTCGAAGCAAGCAGCACAGATCATTCCACACACGATATTTCCCTGTGCACAAAACGATGACTGCTCCGCCGGTAACTTCAAATGAAACTCTGTCTATTCGTCGATCAGAAGCAACTTGTTCCACATCAACGAATGAGAATCACATCTTTTTCAGATATCAATGAAGTGACATTGCATGGACAAGTGAAGTACAAGCCTCGTATCGAAGATAACGCCACTTTCTTGACTATTGCCACAGAATACTTTGATTCGTAAGTTCCCAGTTGTCCGATCGGATAATGGATAGGCAGAGCAATATTTCTCATCTTCGAATGTGTTCAATTACAGAAAGCAACAAAACTACAAAAGCAAGTGCCATGATGTAATGATAGTCGACGACGACGAAATGCGGCAACAAGCGAATCGTGTAGATGTCGGGTCTGAGGTTCTCATTTACGGCTTCCTCAAATCCCAAACTGTATTCGACGGAAACGGAAATGCTCAGCTATTGTGCAACATTCAGCCCACTAAAATGATTCTCTGCCAGCCTTCTGCACTTGATTTCGAACTGCATGATTTTTGAATTCAATAAATGACTTCCATGAAGTTTTCTCTTCCGACCTGTTTAAGATTTTCAAAGATTATGAAATGAAACCTCTTTGGTTATGCCTCCAGCTTGTTGTGGAAGCCGAAAAACAAATGCATTCGAATGTTCCGCCAACACAGATTGTGTGCGAATGGAGGTTAGGTTCATTTTCATATGGAGCATTTGATGTCAAATTCTGTATGTCAAGCATGGTGTGTCGTCGGTTCACCAGTTGTGTAACTCGAATGGAAAAATCTCCAAGAATGTTTCGATCAATTTTGGATGGGCACGCAAAAGCGATAAAATATTACAGATTTTTTTCACTCCAGGAAAGCTCTAAAGCCTCCGAACAGATAAGGTATCAAAAAGGTAATTAATTTTTCCTCATAACTTCGCTAGATTAACCATCTGAAGTGAATTATTTTAACCCCGCAGAAAGATTATTTGTCGGATTGTGTGGCCAAATCCACAATAAGCCATTGAAACTGGAAAATGGAAACATCCTTGTTCCCCTGTTAACTAGAAACGGGTAAGTGAAGAGTTATAAAGAATAGCCCTCAACTCATTCCGTGCAATATTTTCGCAGAGTATCACACGCGAAACATCAAGTGATTGTATCAACGAATATTCTAAAGAAGCTGCCTGCCGACTGTCTGAATGAAGGTGCGCGAATTTTCGCCACAGGTGTGATCTACTATAAAGAATTTCAAACCACTGAGAAACGAATCAAGCAACAAGGACAGATTCTATCGAATAACATAGTTCTCTGCCCGCCAAATGAGGATCCTTCCAGTGGTAGTTGCATATGTTCATTCATATTGAATTTCGTTCACATTGTTTCGAATGTTATCGATATCACCTTCTGTTTCAGATATCAACGACGTAATTTTATATGGACATGTCAAACGAGAACCGAACATTACGGAAAATGTAACTTTTCTGGGAATCAGTACGAAATTCTACGATTTGTATGTTTCGCCATAGTCGGAGTGCTCTACTGGAAATGTCATTAATTTCTTCTCGTTGAATCTGATTTTGAACAGAAAAAAACAGAGCCACAAGAGCAATTTGCATAATGTGATGATAAAGGACAACGATAAGATGCGTGAGGACGCAAATGGTGTGGAAGCCAACACCCGTGTCTCCATTCATGGTTCCCTCTATACAGATTTCGTAAGGAACGCAGACGGTAAATTGCGAGGAACGTACTATATTCGACCCCGGCGATTAATTGTTCATCCACCTTCTGCGACCTACATCAGAACGGATAGATAGTCTTGTGCAATTGCTTTATATTGAAAATATGTATTTCGGAAAATGTAGGAAAGAAAGAATCGCACTATGACGGATTTCCGCCAATTTTTTTCTGTCTATGCGGTCCAAGGGTTTTCCCGATCAAGAAATAGGAATGAGATTCGGAAAATTCATTAGGATGCCGATAATACAAAACCAATGGTGTTTGAGTGTTCAGTGCTTCACATACATTCGATCAGCACGATATAGGTTGCGCACTCGTCATGAAACTTGTTCTGACGGAAGCGAACTTCTGTGGCTATGAAATGAATTCTACCAGATTTGATTATTTGTTGGGAACATATATATTTGTCATCGCAGCGTTCACACATCTTGAATTTTCACACGAATATAACTCATCAAGTGACACCTTCCGGCACCGAGATTGCATGGGAAAGCTTTTGAAAAATCTCCCCTCTGGCCGCACTATAGTGGCCAACTGCAATTTATTTATTGTTTATATTTATAAATTGTAATAGATGATAAGGACGGCGATGCTTGAGATTTACGAGAGTCCAGAAAGTTATACAGCGTTTGAGAAAGACGACCTTCTAACGTGATCGCATCGTTTGTGTCAAGATTCCGCAAATGGCCAGCGATTACTTCGCCGAACGCCGCGAAACGGTCGGTTCGAGCTTGAACGTTCATATTGGAGAAGTCATCGGCTGCCAAATCTTTCAAACTGCCCAAATGAGACGAGGGTGATGGCGAAGGCGATCGTGATTGCGATGGTGATGGCAGAGGACTTGGCGTTGTCGTTCTCGTTCGTTTCCGTTTCCGACATTGATCAACAGCTGGCTGCATCTGTGCGATGACTTCAAGCGACTGCGGTGAAGTGATTCGAAGCGACTGCGAAAAATTGTTCGAAATCAATCTATCGTTACTGGTATTTTCCTGTAAAAAAATGAAACAATCGTTCAATTGTATGGAATGAATCAAATGAAAGAAAAAAATACCAGAATCGTCGTTGACGTTGACTCAGTCGACTGCTCTACTTCGGCGGAATCAAGAAACATCAATTCATTGAAGTGTTGCCAGGACACGTTTTCTTCGTCGCCTGTGCCGTGGCCAGAGTTTTTCGCCCGGTATCTTCCCAAGTACGATTTAAAATTGCTGCGCAAACTGTTCCACTTCGTCTTGGCTTCGGATGCATCGACGTGATCAAGGGCAAGCTCTTGTTCAACGAGTTCCCAATGGATGCTTTTCGTAAGAATCGATCTGTATCCAGCACAGCTGCTATCCCAGAGCGGGTGTTGTTTCCGGACAGCCGCAATTAAACGTGATACGTCTGAACTAGGCCACGAGTATGAGATCCTTCTGATTCGATTTCGATCCTTCTGTTTCGATTTATTTTGCTGACTGTTCTTGGTCGGTATGTAATCTTCGTCCGACTGATCATCAAGGAACTCGTTTTTCATGACGCTGCGACGACACACCAACAACCCAAGCGCGCAAAAAACAATAAATGAACTAGGAAATAAACGTATGCAGTCGAATCGAATTAATCAAGTCAAATCATCTCCAAATGAACCCAAAGGAAATTTAACAATAAATAACTTCGTTTTGAGCAGTGCGATACAAATCTTCTGTCTGAATGATTTGATGTAAATGAAAAATTGCTGTCATTTGTCATTAATGCCCCATTGGGACGCCGCCATTGGATTGACACTTGACACACCAGCCGGTACATTTACCATAAGCCGATAATGACGGGCGATCAAGTGGCCATTATTTTGTGTCAATGAAATGATACAAGGCTAGTGGCATTACGATTGTCATCATGTCATTTAGGAAATCATGAAGTCCGAATGATGACGATCAGACGGAAAGACACTTTAAAGGCAACATTGTTTTTTCCACATCAGCACGTCATTATTATGACATGATGTCCCAAATTTTTGGTAACACGTGTATTAGAGACGACCTCGGATTTTTCGTCATGCATACTGTCGTAAAGTGTTGAACGAAATGACTCCCGAGTACAGCGGCCAATTAAAATTTTCCAAAATTCAGCCACATGCGTCTTCCATGCTGTCTAGCCCTTAGACCTAGATTCCGTTCGGATGCATGTCGCAGTAGCCTTCGCCGACCAATGAGGTCCAATTTGATTCACATTTCAACCATCGAATACGCTCTGAGCCGGAAAGAATGGATTTGGGTAACTGAAAATTTTGAGGCGCTCCCACATACCATTCACTGTGCCGAAAGATTACGTGTGAGCTTGTGTGACGGAATCTGTGAGAATCCCACCATTTAGTCAGCATCGATTGAATTCGTGAATTGTTAAGCAGAAATAAAAATGAGTGAGTTGTGGTAAGCTCGACAGACTTAAACGGACCTCATTAGAACGACTCCGCTTCACGACATTATTTTGAATTTTCCAATTGAACTCCCAACCGACAAATATTACCTGTTTCGGAGAGCATTTTCATCTGTCAAAGACCGTTTTTGACATATCTCATTCCGACATAGTCAGTCGTAATACGCGAAGTGTTTTTCTTTCACAGCGACTCAGTACCTATTGATTTTATTCACAAAAATAAAAATGTCAGGTGCCGGCGTTCCTCTCGAGTCGTTAGACAAAGACCAATTGAAAACGGTAAGACCATCATTCTCAAGGCACACAGATTGGATTCGGGCTCATTCAGCAGGACTTCATTGAATCCATATCCAAGCATTGACCTAACCTCAATTCAATTGCACTGTTCGATGAATGTTGGCGAATGCATCGGCTGATGAATTTATCTATTGCTCTTGTATTCTGTGTACAGTTCTCGGACTTCCTTCAATCGTACAACAAATTGTCGGAAATTTGTTTCATGGATTGCGTGAATGATTTCACGTCGAGAAATATTAAAAGCCAGGAGGTGAGTTGCTGCATTCGTCGAGCTTCGGGCGATTGTATATCGTTTTGTCTTTCATTGTCACAGGACTCGTGTGCGCTCAATTGCATGGAAAAATACTTGAAAATGAACCAGAGAATTTCACAACGCTTCCAGGAATTCCAAATGCTGGCCAATGAGAATGCCATGGCAATGGTGCAGAAGGCTGGTGGCCAAACATAAACTTCATTCCAACGAAATGTGACGATTTGTCTGTTTGTTGTAATAAATGGAAAATAGTTGAAATAAAATAACAAATTAATAGGAGAGTCAGAATTTTCTGTCGAGTCGCGAGCCGGAATCGTGTGTTTGTTGGCGGTGCGGAATCATAACACGAATGAGAGAAATACTGAAACCATTTTCATATATATCTATTCACATTTATTCACATCCAATACATCAAAATGGCTGTTCCAAACCTGCGAACAGTTGGTTCCCCTAGCTAAAACGCACATCAAATTAAATCCAAAAGAGCAATGATTTCTGGTGACCGATTAAAAATTAAAATTAAAAGTGAGATTCTCGATCGGGCGGAGCAGAGACCCAAGACGGTTTCAGAGAAAATTTTAAAAAGTACAAAAATAAAAATATGGTTTTGTCTGACTGGAAACGTTCCTACTTCCTATATCCTGTACATATACTTAGTAAAATTACTTGTAACAAATTCCATTGGGATGTGTATAAATTGTTCGGCGGTCCCTTTACTCTTTGGCCAGAACATTTTCCAGTTCCGGATATAGTTCAGTGACGATTGAATCAAACAGACAATAGACGAGATGTTTGTTCAATGCGGCGCATTGCACTGTGTCCGCAACTTTGGCCAATTTACCGGATATCTTCGCCAATCGTTTTTTGGCTTGGCGCTGTCGCTCTAACAATTCGGTGGGACTGGGATCCGTCTGTTTGGCACCGAACAATTGTTCCTCCACCGTTTTGATAACAGCCGTCAAACGTGGCTCATATAATGCGATCGCAATCAATTTTTCGATTCCTTTGCATAGTAGAAAATCAATAGCGGATTCCGATATGTTGATCAATCCCAGAATGAGGCGAACGATCAATGTTGGTACATCCAATACATTAAGCACTGGAATCGGAGAAAAATGAGAGCAGAATTAAAGCGCAACCGTCTTGTGGAGTGTGCATCGCATGCGCTTGCATAAATGCATGTTCGGTTTGTACTCAGGCTCACTTATATAAATAAGACATTGTGATGGTCCCTTAGCTGCGTGCTGCTGAACACCGAACGAGGCATGGTTGTGTTGTGCCGTCGCTGCTCTCAGACCGAACAGATCACCAAATATTGGATTACGTCCAGGTGGCTGTGGCCGTTGCTGTTTCTTTTCAATATCCTTCATCATGATGACGTCTTCGCCGATGTCCGTGTTTGAGCTTTGTTCGATTGACTGTATGAACGT
>JANTFB010146410.1:0-17238 GCA_026546635.1 Porricondyla nigripennis | reverse complement strand
ACGAAAGCCGTGCTTTGGTTGCTTTTGGTGAGTGAATTCGCCATGGCGAATTGCGAATTCGCAGAAAATCATATGGGTATCGAGACCTTACCGAAACCGAGGCTTCTATAATTTTCAAAAATTCCACCGTACCGAAACCTAATTGTTAGTTGGGAATGCATCACGCAAAGGTGGTGGTAGCGCCTTGCGCACCCGAGTAGCGCAAGCCGGTGGCATTAAAATAAATTATTACAATTGGTTGAAAATTCGTTCGATTTAGAAAAGTTAGTGAAAAAACTTGTCAAACAGAGTTGCCATCTTATTGTAATATACTTTTGATTTAGGGAACGATCAGAAAACACGTCTGCTCGCTTTGAATGGCAGAATAGAACGAATAATGCATCCATTCCTGGAACTTCGAACTTCTGCGGCCTTCCTGCGGGTTCTTTGTCCTCCGTGCCAAAGTCACCACTTTTAAAGCGATACCCAGTACGCAGACAGGGTTGCAAACCAGGGTTTACTCAAGTGAAACGCCACAGCAAGCGACATTCATCTTCGGGTATTTAATATTTGCTAGGAGAATTTCGGTGAGGATGTTGGTCAAAGTGACCAGAGAACTATAGAGTATGTGAATGCAAGATTTGTATTAAAATATCATGTTGAAGTTTACCGGAGTGGCGAAAAGCAACACCACTACGAAGGTGGCTACAGCCAGAGCCAGTACGATAGAATGATAATATCTCAAATTTTCTAATAACGGCCAGCACAAAAGCTTTTCCGTTGAATAACGGGCAAAAAATAATTTCAATTCAGCAATTCTTTATGACTCGGATAGGGGTGCAATTGTGCATATTAGGGTTTATTTCCATGATTACGAAATTTTATTTCATCCATTTTGGTGCCACAATTCCTCTCGAAAATGCGATAAGCCTTTCTCTACAATATTCAGCTGAAGTTAACAATAATAAATTGTAAATTGCAATTTGTAATAATGATGGTTTCGAAGCAATAACGGCTGACTGAACATCAGCATACCATACGCGCAATAGAAAATATATCCGCATGCATAATCTTCATCACTAGCTCGAATACTTTCCGCATGCTTCCTGCGGATGCCATCAATCAATAAATCTCTTTTCCCCAGTTTCTTATAAATTCGAATAGAAGAGAATGTATGCTGCACTGCTCACCACTTCCGATTTCTCAATTTGTGTAACATAATTGTCGTCGAATTTGTACCAACTGAAATGACACAATTCCCGTATGATTGGATAGTTCCCGGTTACAATTCCACGTGAACTCACCAATTGGTTTGGTTATTTCTACAGAATGCCGTGTAATGACCACGATCAACGGTGCCATAGTGATTGGATACGGCACACAGATTGTAATTGCTTGGGTAGTTCGTTCGACGCACGGACAATGTCACGTAATCACTGATGTTGAACTGATTGACTGGGAATCGTACGTAATTTTGAATCTTCTTGCACGTCCTCATCGATGTGGCGATATCGAACTCAAATCTGCAATGGAAAATGCAGGCGTATTTATTGTGTGTACTCTGGACGGTGCATAGCACGCATACCGTTTCAGATGAACGACCAGAACTGGGGGCACTTTCGAAATATCCAATTTTTTTATGGCTTCACGTTCCTTTTTACACATCGGACAGAACCAACCGCTTATCGTTTCCCCATAGAAATACATATCCATGCATTCTTTCAACTCGTTTTGTTTGCCATGCTGCGGCAGCTCAAAGCTTAAGTTCGAGAATCCCTCGTATGTGGCACTTTCGTGTTGGCACACTTTGCACTTGACCGTGCTTCGAGTTTGCCCATAAAATTGTTTCATCACAATGCTTTGTTTATTTTTCAGAAAAGTTCGCCACGCCTGCTCCGACGGTCTCAACTTTTCGATTGGTACATTCTACATGCGAGGAGAAAATGGAATTTAGATTTGCCGTTAGTGGTTTCGGGTCGCGATTCTAATTGTACGTTAGCGGTGTCACATACATCTTCCGATGGAATTTCCAGTTCCAAATGTAAATGATCAATGAGAATGGTGAGGAATTCGTGAGAATCTTGTTGCTCGTAGCCGCTGAATTCTCGTTTGAATTGACCGAATACATAGCGAAAATTTTGCGGGGAAATGCTTCTGTATTTACCCATCCACAACGCCGAACATACGGCTGCGAATTCATCGGAGATTTCACCGCGCGTTTTGCTTTTCCTGAAAACACGAACAACGACGATTTGCTTGATTGGCATCGGTAATTTAAGGTCAACCGAATGATGATAGTTACCGGTTCAGATGGTTTTGATAGTGGCCAGACCGAAAGTATTTACACAATTCGACGACATTCGACAGACATTGAATGATGCTGTTCATATAACATGTGTTGCCGAGATTCTTCAAACCTGTGAGACCGGGCACAACGTTGCCGTATTCAGGGGAGAAATTTCGTTGCGTCACTATCGATGGAATCACCGAAGGAATTACCGGCTTCACCGATCGATCAATCATCGGTTGCTTCGGCTTGGTCGGTATATCATCTTCTCGAATCTGAATGTGGATCAGAAGACAGTTGAAACTGAAATTGCTTTCGGCTTCAGGAAGCCGAAACAGTCAACGTTTACCTTCATTGAACGTTTTTGCTCTCGTTCCCGAGCAATGATCAATCGTTCGTTCTCCTCGTTCTTCCGTTTTCGCTCCAATTCGAGTTGGTGCTGCTCAAGTTCCTTTTCGTGTATTCGCTGCGCCACTGATTCGTCAAAATTAGGAATTTCGTCGACGTGAATCGAGCCAAGTTCTTCCTCCAATTCTTCTCGTTGTATGATCTATTCCAAATGATATATCGATGAATGCGTCTATTCACAACTATTACTATTACAAGTCCAACAACAAAAAAAGGAGGGACGTCACTTTTCTTCCCGTGTAATACTCGATAATATAAGACACTTGGCCGGAGGATTTGTTACCGCGACATCGAATTTTCGAAATATTGATTTTTGAAGATTTCCGCTCCCATAGAAAATGGCTTTTTTCAAATGCACTAGAACAATTTTAAAAATTTAATATTTTCAACTGGCCCTAGGTCATTTTCCATGTATTTTCAGGCGTAAAGAAAGAATTTGCTAACGAGAATTTGATAAAAAATATATTACGTAGTGTATCGGTGTAATTTCGTTATTTCAATGGGGCATTTTCCGAATGGCTCAAACTTTTTCGCTCAGGAAACATAACCCGTTTACCAGCAAATATTACTCTTTTGACTCAGAAAATAACATAAGTTACTACGTCGGATACATACTTTGAGCACCTTTTGAGTGCCAACCTTTTGAACGGATTTCAATAATTTTCAGATGCCACCAATCAGACTTTGGTTATGACCGCGAAGAAAAGCATCAGTCTTATGATAGAATTTGGCATTATTTTAAGGCGTAGTATGTCGAGAACTCGTAGTAAGATTTTGAGCTCGTAGTAGCCTACTGCACGCGTAGCTATATACGCTACGAACAGTAGTAATTCCCTAACTAGTAATGCGCTCATAGCTAGTAGAAATGCTTGTAGTAAGCGCTCGTAGCTAGTAGTTGCAAGTTGCAACTACTCGAGCAGTACGCAAGTACTACGAAGTTTAAAAGAAAATATTATTTTTCGCCCATTTTAAAAAAAAATCAGAAAAAAGTTGAAAGTCGAAAAAAATGGAAGCAACACACATCGCCGTACAAATGACTCGTATGGAGAAATCCATTCCTGTAACGATCCACCATCGAGTCATTTTCTATAAATTCAAATATAATTTCGAAAGAGTCCAATTTGATGAGTTGAAGGAGTCATTTCTGCTAATAGCAAAAGTCATTTTTGCTGCAAAAACAAGTCAAATTTGCTGAGTCAAAAGAGTATTATTTGCTGATAAACGAGTTTATTTGTTGAGCGAAAAAGATTAATTCTTTCCGAATGATCTACAACAATTTTCTAAACCTAACATTTTTAACAGGCCGTAAGTCATTTTCGATGTATTTTCGGGCGTAGAAAACGATTTTGCTAACGAAAATTCGATAAAATTACGTAGTGTATCGGTGTAGTTTTGCTTACACTACGCAATATTTTTTTATCGAATTCTCGTTAGCAAATTCGTTTTCTACGCACGAAAATACATGGAAAATGACTTACGGCCTGTTAAAAATATTGAGTTTAGAAAATTGCTGTAGAACATTCGGAAAATTCCCCATTGAAAATACGAAATTACAGCGATACACTACGTAATGAATTTTTTTATCGAATTCTCGTTAGCAAATTCGTTTTCTACGCTCGAAAATACATGGAAAATGATCTACGGCCAGTTGAAAATATCACATTTTGAAAATTGCTCTAGTGCATTTTGTATGGGAGCAGAAATCTTCAAAATTCAAATATCAATATTTCGAAAATTCGATGTCGCGGTAACAAATCCTTCGGCAACAATATTTCTTATATTATCGAGTACTACACGGGGAAAATAGTGAAGCCCCATCCTTTTTCAAAAAGTCGAATTTTGTTGCTCTGTGTTATTGATTGACTTGATAGGGCACAGCACTTGTACTCACATTATCAGTGCGCTCATTATCATACTGCATGATTTGGTACTGGAGCTCTGTTTGCTTTTTGAACAATTGAAGTCGCTCCGTCTCGTCACCCGTCGGCTCCTCTCTGAAGGTTTGCTCCAGATCCGTTTCCAGTTTCAGTGCTTCCTTCTCTCTTTCCAGCGCTCTATCGATCAGCTGTTCCTTCACTTTGTAGATCTCGTGGGCAACTTTTCGATTCTCATCATACGTTTTCTCTGCAGCCATTTTACTACTGCGATCCACGTTCGGTCGCAAACGATTCGTTACATCTTTGAGTGGGCTGTCTTTCTTCATTTTGATATCGCTCATCGATGGGTACTCAATGTCGTCGAGATTTTCGTACGATTCCGTCAAATTGATTTTCGGTTTGTACTTTGCATTGGTCGTGAACATCGGGTAAGCGACCAAGAACATTTCGTAGCCACCGTTAACGATTTGAATGGAATGGCGATAGTTTGCATCTGGATCCCACTGGTAAAATGAGGACAGAATTGAATGTTAGCGGAATTCGGAACAACTTTGCCGCGTGTCGATTGAAATCTACTCACGTTCAATAGGATATCTCGTAAAATCCCAATCGGTGCATCGACGAAAATTTCGGCTCTTGAATTCCAGTCAATGAGAATAACTCGATCCACGACACATCGTGACGACCACATGGGATGTACGCTTGGTTGCAGCGATTGTCGCAAAGTTCCTCCCGACAAACTGTCAACGACAAATATTTTACGGTTGCATTGCATATGACACGAAGTCTCGTGCCCGGATCAACTCACCCTTTTTTAATAACTTCTTCAGGCACATTCAGAACGTTGTTATATTTTATTTGCGATGCCTTGAAGTCATCGGATCGGCGACAGTCCATGATCAGCATACTGGTGCTTCTATCGTTCATCAATTTGAATAAGTCACCACAATCAATCGACCATTCGCGATGGTTCGGTTGGCTTGCGATTTCATTCGCATTCTTCGCTCGAATCGGGTCCGAAATCGCATCTGTATTGCTGTTCGCACTCTTAGCTGGGGCCATTGCCACGGCGCGTTTGCGCTTTTCAGCATAGCGGGCGATCAAGCTGGCCTGAATCGTTTGCAACTGATCCATACGTGCTGTTATCTCGGCATTTTTTCCCAAAAATTTTCGAACAAATTGCTCTTCCTTTTTAAAATCCTTCGCCTTTTTCAAAATTTCGATCAAATAGAAATATTTCATGAGATAAACGTAAGCCATTTCTTCATTTCCAATATCTATTGCCTTATTCGCTTCTGTATGCATCGTACTGATCGATCTACATATTCTGTTTGGGGTGGGAGAGCAAATTACGTAAATTAATTGGATTGAACGTGCACACAGGGCGTAGAGATGGACGACGGGGTCACGTCACATGACTGCTGCCGAGCGCACTACACTTTTGCTAAACTTACATTTGGGCCGGCTTCGTTTTAAACGCTTCGGGAATTTTATACAATTTCTCCAATCCATCCATGGATTGGGCGCAGTGCAGGTCCATTGGCATTTTTGCTCTTGAAATGATCTACACGTCAGCAGCGAAATTGTAGATAAATAGAGTCAATGCATGCTTCACCAAACATGCGAACGAACAAACGTAAAATAAAGAACGAGTTTCGGCTGCTTTGCTCGAAATGAAACGAAGAATTTCCCTTGGCTGCTGTGCTAAATAATTTACTCTACTTTGGACCAGCGTTTAATCATCGTTGTGTTGCTGCATTTATTTTGGTTGCCACAAACTTTGCTTGACATTTCGAATGCAGTAAGTGAACCGTCACGCAACCGTCACGCACAACACAACTGCGCCATTGAACGTATTCTGCGGCGAAAGAAACGAATTCAGCGACGACCCATTTCACTCTCGTTTCATTCATTACGAAAGAGAATTTAAGTTTTCAGAAAATCATCAGTTGCCTTCGTAAATTCTACTGGCAATCGAACCACCTTGAACCGGATATCGGCACGTAAAAGTTGTTCTGCGTTTGGCAATTTCGTGATTTGAATTTGACGCCAAATTCGGATTGGCGACGTCAGTTTGATTTCGCCACAACCACCAATATGTAGTCAGCAAATGTTAAGCGACATTCCGCCAAAAAGAAAAGAACAACGAAGTTTGTTCGATGGAGTTTGCATCACATTCCGCGTGATCAATCCTACTGTTTATTGTTTGGTTTTTGAGGTCTGAAAACTCTGACATCATTCGATATTCGTACCGGTCCCACTTTCGCTACTGACTAGCTCCGATCGTTCCAAAAATCCTTTATTATGAGTCGGGTGAGTAGTGATTCAACGATTCTTATCAAATTGGGACAAATTGACCAGATTGAAATTCCAATATTTTGAGCAGGATATTCGGTCATTTTTCTCTGTCGGCGCGACGAAAAAGGCGCCACCAACGCCATCAGCGCCACAGAAGCCTTCGTCGGCGCCGAATAAGCGAAAAACCATCGTTTTGGACAGCGACAGCGATGACGATAGTCGTAAGAAGCACTCACACGTGGCTAACGGTAAGACCAGTTCCGACAAAAAGGACTCAGTGAAGGGCAAGAAGCGTCGCATTATTGAATCATCAGATGAAGAAGGTGAGAATAAGCAGAAAACTAAAAAGCCAACATTGGCCAGCAAAGTGGCGAAATTGTCGACCACCGAAAAGAAATTGAAGCCGGTGACGGTGAGCAGTGTGTTTGGCGATGCACCTATAAAGCGTGTCGAGAAGGAGCGGAAGCCACCGAAAAAAACGAATGAAAAAACGTTGCTGGACGATGCTGATGATGACGTTGAATTGATGGAGCTCGACGAAGCACTGCTGAGTCCAAAGATCATTGAAAATGAAGAGAAAGTCTCGATGAAAAGGGAACGATCTTCGGAAAAATTGTCCAGGAACAAGTCGAAAGAGAAATTGGAATCGAAATCGCCGGCGAAAGAGCATCGTAGATCCAATTCCGGCAACAACAGGTCACCGACAGTCAAAAATGAGGTTGTTTCGCCATCAAAAGATGCAGGGCATCCGTCCAGTGCATCCAACGGTCATAAGCGAAGTGAATCGAGCCGCTCGCACACCGACTCCGACGACAAAGAATCACACAAACGAAAGAAAAATGAACCGAGCACGCCTTCGACAAGTCGGAAGCCATCGAAGAAGGCTTCCAGCCCAAGCAACGATCTCGATTCATCCGGTTTGAGCATTTTCATCAGTTTTATCTATCATTCATTATATTGGAATGCTCACGCTAATCTCCTCTCGAATTTTGTCTCCTCCAAATTTTTCACAGTTTATGATCCGGATCAAGAACGTCACGAGCGTAAGCGTGCGGCCGCAATGTTATATCAGAAATTCCAAAAACGTGCCGGACCATCGAACCCGGGCAGCAAAGAGATTCCAGAAGGTACGCCGACTTGCCTGTCTGGCCTGACATTCGTGATCACCGGTGTTTTGGAATCTATGGAAAAGGACGAAGCGGCGCAAGTGATCAAAGATTTTGGTGGTCGTGTAACGAGTGCCATATCAGGTAAGACGACACATCTAGTCTCTGGTGACGATAGTGGCCCTTCGAAATTGGCGAAGGCGGAAGAGATGGGCATCGTGATTCTCTCAGAAGACGATCTACTCGATTTGATTCGTGAGAAATCTGGACTGCCAACGAAAATGAAGAAAAACAAATCGTCGAAGGAAGAGGTGAAGGTCGAGAAGAAGGTGAAATCCGAAGAAGTGAAAATCAAAAAGGAGAAACACGAGAGCCCAGCGAAGGCTGTGAAATCTCCAGCGAAACCGTTGAAAGTCGAACGAGACGAGAAACCATTGCCCACTGAAATTAAAGTGAAGCATGAGCCAATAGTGAAAGATGATGCCGTTTTGGCATGGGTCGACAAATACAAACCGAAAACGCTGAAGGATATTGTTGGACAGCAAGGGGCGTCGAGCAACTGCGATAAGTATGTCAATATTTTCCGGTCCGCACACTTTTGTGGTGCAACGTGTTACTGATTTAAAGCATTTGATCTTATGTTCACCAGACTCGTGAAATGGCTCACCAACTGGCACAAAAACAACAATGGAAAAGCGAAAGCGCAGCGCCCAAATCCGTGGGCGAAAAATGACGACGGTGCATCGTTCAAAGCGGCACTGCTGTCGGGTCCGCCAGGTGTTGGTAAGACGACGACCGCACAATTGGTGTGCCAGCACTTGGGCTACGATACCATCGAGTTCAATGCGTCCGATACGCGAAGTAAGAAATTGCTGCAAGTCGAAGTGTCCGAATTGTTGTCGAATAAAACTTTGCACGGCTACTTCAATGGTCGCAACGCCAAATTAACCGAAAAACAAGTGCTGTTGATGGACGAAGTGGATGGCATGGCCGGTAACGAGGATCGCGGTGGCATGCAAGAGCTCATTGCGCTCATCAAAACATCGTCGGTGCCGGTCATTTGCATGTGCAACGACCGCAACCATCCGAAGATCCGTTCGCTTGTCAACTATTGCTTCGATTTACGGTTCGCTCGACCACGCATGGAGCAAATAAAGAGCGCAATTATGTCCATCTGTTTCAAGGAAAAGGTTAAAATTCCGCCCAAAACGATCGAGGAAATCATTCAAGCCACAAACAACGACATTCGACAGACGGTCAATTCGGTATCATTGCTCAGTGCAAAGGCAGCGTTGCCGGACACCAAATTACGAAACGATAATGGCAAGAAGGATTTGAAGTTGGGCCCGTGGGAAGTGGTGCGCAAAGTTTTCTCAGCCGACGAACACAAATCGATGACGCTGAATGACAAAAGTGATTTATTCTTCCACGACTACAGCATGGGTCCGCTATTCGTGCAGCAGAATTATCTCTCCGTTGTTCCGGATGTGCCGAGGTGAGTAATGCCGACCAATTTCCTTCGCTCAAAAATGATTTCATATCCTCTCCATTCACAGACCGAAAGTGATTGAACAAGTTGCACTGGCCGCCGACAGCCTCAGTCTCGGCGATTTAGTGGAAAATCGTATCCGTTCACGGATGGCATGGTCGATGTTGCCCGTGCAGGCGATGTACAGTTCGGTGATGCCCGGTGAATACATGTCTGGTCGTATCACCAGTCAAATCAATTTTCCCGGTTGGCTGGGAAAATACTCGAAGACCCAGAAGCGCAGTCGGCTCGCTCAGGAAATTCACGATCATACACGCTTGCGTACGAGCGGTTCACGTCAATCGATTCGATTGGATTATGCACCATTTTTATTGAAAAATATCACCCAACCGTTGATCGACGACAAAATGGATGGAGTCGAAGAAGCGCTGAGTGTGATGAAGGAGTATCGTTTGCTCCGTGAGGATATCGACGCTCTGGTCGAATTGACCACGTGGCCGGGCAAAAAGAATCCAATGGAGGGTGTCGATGGCAAAGTGAAGGCAGCATTGACACGTGCATACAACAAAGAAGTGGCGCCGTACTCGTACTCGGTTGTCAGTGGTGTCAAAAAGAAGAAAGCCAGCGGAGCGGATGACGATTACATGATCGAAATGGACGGTGAACGCGAGCGTGTAGTGAGCAGCGATGAAGAGGATAACGATAAATTGGATAATGATGTGCTGATCAAAGCGAAAAAGGCGACCAGAAGCACAGCGACTGCGTCAACATCCAAAAACAGTAAGGCGGGCACTAGTGGACGCAGTGGCGCCAAGAAATCAGCTAGCAGCTCGAAGAAGAAATAGAATTGAGCTCCTGGGATGGGCAACAATGGTACACCCGTTTTCGTCACATACGAATTTTCTGTTGATGATTTGTTGATTTTGGGGGAATATCGTACGAATTGAATCCAATCTCATTTAGTTCTGTCTTTATTATTATTATTATTATTATTATTCCATGACTTTTACTTGATTCAATCTTAACCATTAATAGGGTACATATATAATTAGAAACCATAACACGTACGCATAGTACACAATATAAATGAACTTCATCTCGAAAATTGTTTTTTGCTCGCATGATCATCTTTACACCATATTTAATAAATCTTGGATAGTTCCTTTTTTGTTTATTTATTGCTTTTCATCGTTCGCACGTCGTTCGATTTCTCAATTTCAACATTCACGCGTCTCTCGACTACAGTCATCGAAATAATTGTTTAAGTGTACATGTCCAGTGTCCACTCACCCCACGTTCGATCTAAGGTGAGCGACCCTGATTTGTCATAAATTCTTTGGCTCACAGAACGCGATAAAAATGGAAAAAATTCACAAACGATATACAAATGTTCCATCCGATGATGAGCGTAATGATATAGAACAGTACGAGTATCGGTATCGGCGCCAAAAATAGTCGTGTGTTCTTCAGAAATGATATACCTGCAAAACCGAACAGATTTTTAAAAATTTGCTCCCGGCGTTTCCGTTAACATGATGATCATTGTCACGGCACAAACAAGTGAGCATACGTACAATTGAAGCCCAGAAACGTGATGTAAATGTAGTACAAAATGGCAATCAGCCAGATCGTGTTGCCGAAAAGTCTTGGGAAAAAATACGCTGAATTGATGACACCTGAAACATCGACCATGGGAAAATCAAGAGTAAATCATAATTTGATTAGCATAATTGCATTGCATTCCAAATTGAATTATGGTAAAACTATGCAAAACTCACTGTTGAAGAAGAGCAATTGAACGAAATGCAATAGAACGAGTGGCGGAAAGAATGCATTTAGATGGACATCGAAACAGTAACCCCATTCGATGTCGGCATCGGTAACGCGTTCGCGCAAATATCGATTCGTGAATAACCACGTCAACGTGGACACAATTAGGCCGGCCAATATGAAATCGACCACAACAATGTACAAAATACAGTAGAATGTTTGACCAAATGTCAAATTCAACGTCCACGTGAATCCAATGGATGTGACTGCAAATGAGCGAAAACCATGACGAGAACAAAACGACATTAGAATGGAAATCGGTTGTAGAGCGTTGGACGCACGATTTTGCCTTACCAAAAATGCACAATATGAGTAACACTAAGAAGGCCGGATCGTCTCTAGCAAACTGTGATTTTGTTTCTGCGAATTGAATGCAATCATATACATACTGTTATCAGCAAACAATCCGGTAAACCGCAATCCGACTGAAGGTGCACTTACGTTTTCTATAGCTAAAATTTCTGTACAACTTCTGTGGTGATATGAACAAATAGATCATTTGCCACATCGCGAATTCAAAGTCCATTTGATCGAATTTGACCAATTTCCGGAGATATTTGTAACTCTTCGATGTGGCCGATAGACAATATGTGGTGGCTGGTGGTGGCAACGGCGATTGACTCCGAAACGATGAATTGCTGCCGAACATATTCGATTGGGATGTGGAGGGCGATTGATGGTTATACTTCATGTTGAATGCACGAAATGCATCAATGCAACGCAGACGAAAATAGAGAAAATCGAACAAATATTCAGCCCGAAATGGAATTTATACCAAAGGGTATTAATACGACCGCCTCTGTTTGCATTCACTCAGCACGGCAGAGACAAGAATAATGGTGAATTTGATTTTCGTGTGTATTCTTTTTTCTTTTCTTCTTTTTTCTCGACTTCTGGCCAGTGAACGATGTATGGACAAATAGATTGTTGACGCAACTGACAATGACACATTTGCGATGACAGCTGGCGAGTGCTATTGGCCACGCAAAAAGAAATTACGGCGAATGGCGCGCGTTGCGCCATCTAGTGCTTACAGGCGGCAAGTGTCATGCCAATGACGACGCAATTCGATTGTTTCGCATCGTACACACTTGTTTGAGGTGGGGCAACAACAAGGAGAACGACTCAAAAATATGGTTTAGTCACTTTTTTTATTATTTCAAATACATAATAGATATAGGTATTGTAGTATGGAAATGAATTGTTCATGTATTTTTATTTAATTATTTTATTATGATTTTTTTTTTACATTAAAATTTCAACCATTTTGGGCATGCATCAAGCCATTGGATGGATCATATCTATTCACCCATTACATCATACTCAATTCATACAATCATTGGATTACTCATTCGATTGGATTGCATTTATTTTGCGAAATTACAGAATGATCTCTTCTCGTTCTTTCTTATTATTACACAATTTTTATTTTAAATTCTAATCATACTTATACATGCGTGTGTACAACAGTACATGTACATTTCACACTGTACGGTACGTGTATATACTGTTAGTGTCGCTTAGGTATTTTCAAGATCTAATAATAATAATAATATTCAGTAATACATGCATACATATTAATTAAATCAGTTTAATAATAGATAGGTATGTGCTATGTAGTATATCTATGTACCTATAGGGGTTCGTTTTTATTCATCTGCTATTTCAACATATCAATTACAAGTAAATATTAGCATGTACTAAGAATATTCATGAATATATGAGGAGTTGCAGATGATAATTTACGCAAAGATAGAATACAACGACTTCTATATTTATGTTATAGTTTGCAATCATTTCTCCCTATTTCCCCTTGCTCGAGATACTGCCACATAAATGATTATAGTACAAATACAATGGCATATATCTCCCATATTTGTCTGCCAACCGAGAAAAACTAAATTGTGCTGGACTAACAGTTGACGCGTTCATGTCAAGAGCTCCACTGCTCCACATATAGCTTTAAGAAACTTTCCTTGCGTTACCTGTGCATATCCATGCACTACTTTCATTTTGAACACTGCCTAACGTTTTTTCAACTTTTGGATGTTGAATGAAAGGCAATTTCCAAAGTAGTTTGGGCTAAAATCACATATCGATTTCTACAGCCTAAATTTTATTGCCACCATCGAGACAATTTGTGCTCAGGAAACTCGCGTGCACTTCTGCTCTTTAATTCGATGTCAAGTTCGTCGAAATCGGTTGAATAGGAGCGGAGCTATGGTCATAAATGTGCATTATGCAAGTACTACATATTTGTCAAAAGCTCCAAAATTCATTATTTACCGTTATTACTGAAACTATGCCATGGATTTTTTCAATGGTGATTTTGGTGTTTAGCCAAAATGGGTGGTGGCCGAAATATTTAGGTGGCCTAAACACTTTGGAAGTACTCATTGCCTTTCATTTAAAAAACTTTTTTTGGTTCGAAGACGTAACTTCTAAGAACGCGACGTTCCCGACCAGTTTCCCTTTCTCTTGAGCACGAGAAAGTTTCCCTTATCTACAGTGGTATTCATTTTTCCCTTCTGACAAAATAAAACGGAAACTCATGTATCGCATTTGAACGTGTATTTAAAATTTAAAATTAATTCGAATGTTATGTTGATTGTGATATGTGCAATCGTATTGTAAATGGTTGTCGACTTTGCGTAATATAATGTATATATTTACATGTAGTACAATGGCAATCGTAATTTTCATCAATTTTTTATTTAAATATTTTCATTTTTATAAGAATGTATATATGTGTGATGGATCAAGTGGTAGCTATCTGTAGGTATTTTTTCGTGTATTTAATTAATTTTCCGTTTGCTCTCGTAGATAATCTAGGTAGAATAGATAGCACGACGCATCTATACATCTATGATTTTTAGTATTTATAGAAGAGAACACCTATTAGATTGGAACGCCCATTTTGACAGGTGTCGGGTATGCGTATGCTGATGCATATCTATGTACTTATAAATACAATACCCTACTATTTAATCGTAATAATATTTAATAATCGAAATATACAATGAAATTTTACACAATGACGAATGAGAAAGATCCTTATTGCCTAGTTTAGTTTAGATTTTAGATAATAATATAATATAATAGATATATTCTACATGTTTCATGTTGAATCTGAAAGAATGTATTCACTTATTTTCATTGCGCTACGTCTTATTTTCTGACAATTCTAAAGAGACTAGAGGACTAGAAAATAATAAAAAAATTGAAAAAAGACAAAATGTACTCGATTTGCACTAAAAAAGAAATGTTCTGAATTTGGTGTTACTGGAATTTTCGTTATTTAGGCGTAATAGCGGTGTTGACAGGCTCAACTACACCTACATAACACCGAATGTGCAATATATGTATTCCAGAAAAACATTTCCAGACCAAATTCTACACTTTTTATCTTCTAGTGTGTGGTGCGATCCACATAAGTACATTCAATCGTCGTTGTTCTTCTTCAAGTAGAATGGAATTGCTGTTTAGGATGAGGAGACTTTGGTTGAAATTGCTTTTTTGCATTTTTTAAATTATTCCACAAGCTGGGAAATCACAACATGCACTGCAATTGCGTTGACATGAACCATTTTATGCGAATCAATTTGAAAAGAACGATTTTTCTTGTTCCTTCTCAAGCACCTGCTACATGTATCTCGTAAAATTATACTTTCATTAGTATCCGTATTATAGAATCATAATATTCATGATTTGTTTCCTGCAATATTGATGTGTATCGAGACGATTCATCATTATTCTACGACCGGATGAATTATCGCAGAGAGACTACCACCTTCGTTCGATTCAATTTCATAAATTTACAGAGTTTTACATGCTACACACGTACTGTGAGAGATTCTGTTTTTGCCACCTTCAAATTTCTAACAGAAGAAAAAGGTTTTTAAAGCTTTCAGTTGTTACAAATTTTGCTTGGATTTTATTTCAAAGAGGAGGAACAAGAAAATAAGGGAGACGAATTTATAATAGATACATGTAGCATCTGTGTCTGTGTTTGTGTGGGAGGGAGTAGGAGAGATTGTGTCCATGTGTTTTTTATTACAAATTCCATCCATCAGTAATATCTAGTATTTTTCTATTGTATCGTATGTTTACGTTTATGTTTAGTGTTTAGGTTTAGTCTATTGTAGTAAGCGAAATGTATGGTTTATCGTTATCACAGATTAGATACATATTTCAATAAATAAATGTCATAATACACTGCTGTAGCTGCTGCTTGGTTTTTGTTTTCTCCTTCTCCTCATTGTTCTTGTTCTTCTTCTATTTAATCTTCTGTTTGTTGTTGAGATTGTAAATTACCATCATTATTCTTTGAGTAGAAGCACAAAACATAGTGAAATTTATCCGATTCTTTCAACGAATTCACAAAACGGAGCGGAATACCCTTCGAAAATAGCTGCCGCGAAGCTTCAATTCTTCGATTCAAAAATGAATCATTTTTCCTTAAAATGTTTGGATAAACGGCACACAGATTGATTAATTTTTTTATATTTTTGTGTTGCTCCGGATTACGGTTTTCCTCCGTTCATTTGTATCTGTGTCCTATCGTTTCGCCGTGCAGTAAAATCGAATCGATGTGCACTCGATAAAACAAAGATTTTCAAATATTTGATGATAATTTATTGGTTTTTAAAACGGCATTTACGGTTAAATTGACGACATTGCTGGTTTTTGGTGGATACTGGCATTCAAATTGAACACCGGATATAGGAAGGAAGGTCACTCACATGATTCGGCTCGCGTTCCATATGAATTCCATGACATCCATTACATTTACATTATATTGTCAATGTTGCCGTTGGTAGGAGCTGGTTGTAGAATTTATAACAATTTGGGAATGACATTTTTATCATGGAAATTTTACTGTGTTTGTGTGGGTGGTGGAGGTTGAGTGTGTATTTAGGGATCGAGAGAGAATAGAGAAAACATTTACTAGCTAATCTAGGGCGATTGTCTATACATCAATTTCATTTTATTTTTTCTTCTGATTTTTGATTATTTCGCTCACTCTTCTGGAACAGCGACACGAATTGAAGCAAAATGACACTCCGATTTCCGTGATCCGTATCCATCTGTGCAGACACAATTCTCTCCTGATTTAGTCCTATGCTTCTGTTCCAAACGCACACGCGGAACTCGATGGGAATGTGGTGGGCGTTCTTACTACAAATGCGTGTGTTTGGAACGAAACCCTTGAAACACAGGTATAGATACCAAGACAGAATAGTATCGGTGCAAATACTGAAGAAAAGGAAACTTTTCAGATCGATACGGCTACGGCAATGGGGACGAGGTATCGTTGGAGTTGCGCTTCAACCTTCAACGCCGTATCACTGCTTTGAAACCATTCTGAGACATCATCGATAAAGGTAATATTTCATCATTTTACAAAGTTTTCGTCATTCATGCCGTAATATTAATAATGATAATTTACAGATAAATTTTATTATTGTAGGGTAATAGTAAATTAATATTTTTATACGATGCTTATTATCGACACCTAGGGCAGATGCACCCGAATCGAATTACTATCATCTTCTTGATGGAATTTTTCGCGACAGTAAAAATTCACGACGATTAGAAAAGACTCGTCAATTGCACACGGAAAATTGAAAGTGGAAATGAAAATCGTCAATTTTTTAATTAAATCGTATGCATAGTTGGGTGTGTTTCATGTAGGTATGGAGTGGATTTAATACGGTAATTGGTTTCATAGGTGTATTCATTTACAGTTTACAGCTAAAAAATCATCAATAAATAAACGCCTACGCCTATAGCCTACAAGCTACGATAGAAGATACTGTAATTTATTAATTTTACAATTTTCTTGAACTATCCACTACATCTACATTTTCATTTTACATTTCAAACACGACTTGATCAAAATGAAGATTTTGATATCCGGGGAGCAAAATGTGGTGGAAAAATGATTTAGAAAGAGAAAGATCG
>JANTFB010146077.1:0-10534 GCA_026546635.1 Porricondyla nigripennis | reverse complement strand
CTAGTTCTTCGACAGTTTATGTCGAATCCAATTAAATGTGATAAATTGAAGTTGGAAAAACTTTATCATTTTCACTCCGCTCCACGGGTGATGGCCACACAGTCGCCCCCTTTCACTCGGAACGATGGATGGCACGTCGGGAAATTCGCTGGAAATGCAAAAAGTGAAATTACAATCGTCATCATCATCATCGTCCGTCCCATTGGACATGAATGCGATGACGTCAATGGAGTGCGAATGCCTGCGGTGGCATAATCTTGCTTTCTCTGGGGACTGTGTGCTCGCACAGCGGGAATCGTTCCGCATTCGGACTAGAAGGCGCTGCACCACCAAATCGGCATCAGTCGTCGGTCGTCGGTCGTTCGCGCGACCATTTTCGAATTTCTTCATTCACTATTCAGCTGCTGCCGGATTAGTCGCCAAACGAACAACATCCGTAGTCGCCGAAAAACACTAATCAAGATGAATTCATTCGGTCGTCACTCGTCTCCGCCACTCAGCGAGGCGAGCCTGTGTCAACAAAATTATTATCATCATCGAGAGCAGTGGCTGCCGTGCGCGCAACGTAAGCGAAATGGAATTGAACGGAACGTGGGGTTGGGGAACGTGAAGGAAAATATGCAAAACGATTCCGCTTCGCTCGCATGGTGACAGTGACTTGTTCACTTGGACCCAGCGATTCGCCCAAATTGGAACTGAAATTCGCCATCAGGAACTGATGGATGGCCGACGGATGAAGGGGCGATCGGGATGATGGACAGTTCGTCACTTTTGCGGTCGCATTTTTCCCTCGATTTCCCCTGCATCGTGATTCGAACAAGCGAGCGTTGATTGCGATGCGAGCCGCCCGCATGGGAAACCGAAACTCGTCCGATCATTATTGTGCGTGTGCGCCATCACAGTTTCATCAGCGTTGTTGGGTGCTGGTACGCCAATTTGCCAAGCGTCGACAGCGATATAAATCGTTTCGGTGCCAATTTTCGTTCGCGGTTGGAGCGGAAGCACGCGTCAAACCCACACCCGCATCGATGCAGTCGGTGGAGCGGCCAGTGAACGAGAATCGTTCTCTCGTGCATTCGCCAGCTGGGCAATGGCGACGCACGTCACGATGGAATTCATTTAATGAAGTCATTCATTCAGTGCGAACGATTCAGGGGTCCGGAAAATCCTGCTCGCCATGCGACGGTGTTCGGCGTAATTCGAATTTAATGGGAACCAATTGGACTGGACGACAGACGAATCGATTGGAAATCGCTGGCGCGTAATTCGCCTCTCTCATTCCGCCACAACAAATCCACTGACTGTTGAGCTCACATCTCTGTTATGGGAGTCAATCGATGCCGAAAACATCCACCGGCCGATGCAATCATTTCCAATTTTCAACGTATTTTCGGTCCTTTGTTCGCACTCATTTCGGCGAATCCGTCGTTGTCGCGTTCGAAGCGTGAAATAATATTCAAAGGGTTTTTCGTGTTCAAGGTTGAATCAATTTCGTCAGGTCGTTTTGCGTTTCGCTACACCGAAATTCGCATGCGAAAATAGCGAACAGAAAAAAATGTTTTTTTTTTGTTTGTTTCGAGTGTTCGTTCGTGAGTGTGTCTGTCGCCCGACCAACAGCCACTGTCGCGCCGAACCGAAAGTGTTTGCAACACAAAATTAATTACGAGAATTTCGCATTCGCTGTCGCCTCGCGAAAACGCTGCACCGTGCACCGTTTTTTGTTTTTTTTTGTTTCAGCTTCTGCCGTTGTCAGGGTCGCGTTCGGTGGGCTGTGCGACACTTCGTGAAACGAAACAGCGACACGGCTGCGTTGCTCTCATTTCACTTCCATCGGCTGGCCAAAAGTCCAAATCCAAATTGCGACGACTTTGTTGCGAATGGCGTCGAGGACACAGTCGATTCGTGGCTGACGGTTGCCCGTCACACATTCTCGGTACCCAATTATTCCGATGCTGAGCATATTCCGGCCGAGCGAACGCCGCAAATCCGTTGGAAATTCGGTCGTCGGAGCCGGTGTGCTTTTGCACGAAACACAATATCAGTCGGCATGCGAAGCATATCGCTGGCAGCTCGCAGCTCGCCGCCACACTCACTTGTGGCGTGCGTAATAATTAATTTATAATTCAATTGAAATGCTCCATTTTACTGTGGGCAAAGTCGTCCATCAAATAATGCTCCACTCGATTGTCGCGTCTGCGGCTGTCGAGTGTTTGGCAAATGCAAACATGTTTCGGGTGTTAGTCGCGCGCGCGAACCACACATTGTCGCCAATCGCAGTGCGTCCATGGGTGTGATGCAAACGAAAGCGGAATGTCGTCCGATAAAGTGGTGCGCGGGCACGCCGTCGACGTGCACACGCGCTTCCATGCCGACGTCGTCCAATTTGTGTCAACAGAAATGATGCTTGAAGAATGTCTAACTCTAACGCAATCAAAACCATTTGAATGAATTGAACCATTTAGCCTGGTGCGTTCAATCCTTTGCCCGAGCGCCGAGCACTCTTGTCGCATTCACACCAATGCGCCAATGACTCACGTCGGTCGAGAAGCTTCTCGATTGAAAAGAGAACACTTGGCCAGTCAGCCCGACCGACACACGCGCGCGGCTCACCGACGATGCGCGTGCATTCGATTTCACTGGTCTTGAGCCGCCTCGCGGATCAAACGAATGTGACGCTGATAGATGCAGATTGTTCAGGCGAAGAGAGGAAGAGAAAGAGAGACCAATCACAGTGCGTTTGACGAGCCAAAGCGAATGTTCGAGTGAGTGAGTGGTGTGCGAACAAGTGCACATCAGCCAACCGGCTGCGCGCGAGCTCGTTCCCATGTTTTTCGAGAAAATTGAATTGTCGACTGGTGCGTCGTGTCCATATCGCTTGATAGTGCACAGCACACACTGAGTGAGATGCGAGCAGCCACTGTCATCATCATCATTCCGTCCGTCCGTCTGACGCATTCAACTCACATTTTCATCAATGTTTGCGTCGCAATCTCATCGCGACAGTGTCAATTACTCCGTTCGTGCATCGTGCAATGGGAGTGGGGCGAAGGAGAAGAAGAAGCAGAAAAGAGAAATAATTACCCGAGTCCGGGGCCAATGTTCGACAATATGTGATAAATCCACTTTTGGCACACGGACGACCGGGACACGCACGTCGCACATGCATCCCAACGGCATCGCCCGTTGACAAAGAAATCGAAACGGACGTCGCTGAAGTAACCACCGGATTTTGTGCTCGGCACGCAGATAATAATCTAATTCTATTAAAAGTGTTTTCAACTCTTCGGCTGCGCTGCATTCATCGGAGATTTGAATATCATCCCGTGAGTGCGCCGAACATGCTTGTGCGTGGCTGTGGCTGTCGTTGTCGAGTGCCGACTGGTTCAATCGTCGGGCATGTCGCGCGCACACATCCGTCCGCAAAGTTGCAGCGAGTCGCGAGCCAGCCAGATGTTGCACACATATGGGACGGTTCACGTACGTGTCCGACCAGCGCGCAATCTTGTCGAACGCCACTTAACGCGTCCGTGTGCTGCGGGTCGGCGAGTGGCGCTTTGGAAGCAGCATTCTTCTGCTGAATTCAGTTTTAATGATATGACAGCACGACGACGACAACCACGCCAATGCAGCAATGTAATTTAGAGTCTTGCTCTTGCTGCACCGTCGCTGGGGCTTCGGGATCGGGCGAGCGCGCAGCACACACTCGCACGATTGCAACCATTAAAATCTTCTATTTCATCATTTTGCGCTCGCTCGCCACACTTTATGCCAGATAAATATGCTTCGCTTATGCGTTTCAGCTGCCACGTACTGCGGCTGCTGCTGTTGCTCGTTTCGTTGATGGCATTGCGTGGACCGTGAACGACACAGTGCGATGCGCACCACCAGCAAGACAGCAGGATGCATTTTCTCATTTACACATTTTCCCCGGACGACATTTGCGAGACGCATTGTTGCTGGCCCTGCAGGTTGCATCCTCGACGAACAAGCGCTCTCTCCCTCTCCGATTTTGACTTTTGGTCGCGACGGCAAATGAGATTCAAATTGGGACATTTTTTTGAGTTTGAATGCGATCTCATTTGCCGGTGACGGAGGGAGGAGGAGAGGTGACGAGGGAGGAGGAGATCGAGATGGAAGTATGCGAAATTGGTACGCTGCGAGACCTTCCGCGACACACAATGCATGGCCATTCCAGTTTGAACTTTCGAACCATCGCAAACTCTAATTGAAATGCCAAATTGTTGCTGTCGATTCAGGGGCGATGCGAATTGATTTCGTTCATTCACAATCGGCTCCCCGTCGACAATTGCAAGTTCGTAAGAAACGAGCGCAGCAGAAAAGAGAACTTCAGAAAAGACGGATGTCTTCGACGGTTGCCCGCAGCGATTGACCCAGTACATGCGCGCACCGCATGCACCAGGAGTCTGGCGCAACTGATGGCAACGTGCGCACGTAAAACGTGAAATATTGAAATGAACTACTGAATTCATATTTATTTACTCATTCCGTTCGATCGCACTCGTTCGCATGCGTTTTGTTTTGTCTTCGTGTCAGTTATGGCTGCTCTGTTGGTCGCACGCTATACCCGGCACTCTCCGCCTCTCTCTCTTTCTGCCATTTCGAATGGTTGCCGCCCGTGTGCACATCGGTGAATGCAGTCACGTGAAATCGCATGAAAATACGCAAACGTCACCGCGACAAATCGATTTAGTCGGGGGCATGTGCCGCATTTTATCATATATTTTTTCTCTCTCTCTCTCTCTTTTTCGTTCGTTTCTATTTCCATTCGGTTTTCTCGCAAATCCATGCGCCCGGAAATAAATGGCAAACGACGAAGAAGGAAAATGTGTAATTTTTCAAGATTCAGAGCATGCCGCTGAGGTGTGCGATGGAAAATCGATGGAAACAACCATAAGCGACCTGAGCGATCCGTCACACACACACACACACACACGCGCGAACACGAACACACTCGACGACCTTCGCCGAGTTCACATCTCAGCGCATAGGTACAATATTGCATTGAACGTTAATCATCACGATGTACGCCGTGCAGCCGTGCACACACCGGGTACCTATGTGCACCTGTGTGCACCTGACTACCTGTACCATAAATATAAGTTTTACCTATCGCGTAGCGAAACTCAAGGTGACGCAAGTGCGAGATTGCGGAAAGAAAGAGAAGAAAAGCACGCAGAAACGGAACGGTGCGAGACGGGGTGAACTTGTAATTTAACAATTTCAATTTTCCGAGTATTTTGCGTCATCGAACTCACGCTCTGATGTAATTGAATTAGAATATTATTTAAATGTGATGAGGACCCGAGCGAAAGTCGATGGCAGACGCGACCGATGTGTGACACTTTTGGAGGCAGCGTGCAGCGGAAGCTCCGTGCGGGAACGGGACCCGACCTGTCTGTGCATTTCACTCGGCTCGTTACGACCGGCAATCGTAACACAAACGAATCGTGACATAATCGATATCAAATCGGCACACATTTGCTGGAATTTGAACCCAACAAAATTCAACAGAATTGAATGCCGGAATGGATTCGCTACACGTTTGTGACCAGTTGCCACCGCCATAAAGCAATGATTCGCTGGACCCGCATTGACCCCGTCGACTGTGCCCGGGAGCGATCGATTGCCATTGAAGGAAGCGAAAGAAAAAAACAAAAATGAGTGATTCGAGGGAACAATCAATCGCTGTTTCGTCGCGGCATTTCCATTGCTGTCGGAATGAGCGAAGCGCGAACCGAACGGTTCACGGGTTGCGTGTAGTAAAACGAAAAGTCACCAACGAAATCCGTGTGGCGGACGTCGGACGTCGCGTCGGGCGATATTGTTTTATTTGTTGATTTGTTGTTGTTGTTTCAGCTTTTTTTTTTCTTTATTGTTGCGCTCCAGGCCGAGTCAGAAACCGTATCAATGCACCGCGGACAAGGTGAATCGATAAATTTAATTTAAAAATGAACAAAATAGAAATTCAATACGAAACTGTGTGCTTGCCCAAGATGCGGCGATCACAATGTGTGCGGGACTGTTCGCATCGGGTGTAACGTTTACTGTAAACATACGAATACGATACCGTCGACTGGGTGGGATTGGCGTCGTCGTCTCGCGGTTTTTCCCCTTCGACAATTGTGTGTTCGCTCAGACACACACACACTCACGCATGGTAGCGATGGGCAACACAGTTTTTTATTTCATTTCTACGAGACGCCAATACGTACGACGTAGGTACTTACGTGCATGTCAATTTATTATTCATTCCATTGGCGTCCGGTGATTTGCTTCTGTGCGAACGCGAGCGCCGAGCATGCACACAAAACTCATCAACAAAATGTTGTGGCCAAAATAAATAATTCAATAGAAAAATCACAATTCACATTGATACGCGCGCGGCGCTGGCGCTGGCGCTGGCGCTCGTGACCACTTAAAAGTTCTATAAATCATCGTTCTATACGTTGCTGATGAAAGCCCGGGGCAAACGAATGGGGGCGAATCCCTCGCGCACGCGATGCAATCGTCTCGTTGGCACATTCGTCATTTTCGTCTGAACATTAACTGCGCGACCGTGCACTAGAAAAATAGCGATAAATGCGGAACGCTGCCACTTCCTGTGTAAGCCATTCGCCGTCGCGAAACAATTCAGTTCAGGATTATTTTATTTTGGCATTCATTTTCAGTGTGTTGGCGGCCGCTTCGTATCAGACGTGGCACACTCACGCGGACTGAGTATGAGTAGATTGATGAAGAGACGAGGGAAAAAGTCGAGCGGAACGAGATTATTTCGATTCCTAAGCCACTTTCGCAGCGCGTTCGCTTTTTCACAGCGAAAAGAGCTGAAAAACATTCACACAATTGAATGTTCGGTGTTTTCACTTCGTCCGAGATTCTTCGCACCGATTGAGTGTGTGCGAAGGATATACATAGCTGGCGCAATCAATGAACGGATGACACTCAAAAGCCGAGCAAGCGAACGAAAGAGTGAAATAGAAAGAGATAGATGGATAGATAGGCAGAGAGACAGAGAGAGAGAGAGAGAAAAGTTGTTGATGGCGATGAAGGCGAATGAATTCGCCAAAAAAAAAATATCGATGGCTGAAATGGGCAAATTGCCCAACCGAAAAGAGTAAATAGAAATTTAGAAATTTGTGGGAAAAAATTGATATTTTCCTCTTTTGTTTTTCCGTAGAATTCGAGAAGAAAAATGGTATATTTTTAGTTGTGCCAAGTTGTCCTTACGGCGTCGGCAAAAATGATCGAATCGAGTTTGCTTTGGTCGCTTGCATGATGTGCGACGTGTGGTATGTAACGATTGCATTTCATGTATCGCCGGCGACCGCGATAACACGATCGTCACGGCGAACATTTCTGTTTTTTTTTCAGTATTTTCTATCATTCTCTCGTCTGCATCGTCTGGCCCTCTCTCTTCCATTGCTTCTCATTCTCCTTCTCCTTCTTCATTCTGATCGTTCTCTATTTTTTTCCTTCTTTGCGACGCAATGGTCGTTTACTGTTAATTCGCAATCGCTTTCTTTATCTCCCTCTATTACGCTCACTCGACAGACCATCCTGTGAGCTGCTTCATTTGCAACTTCACATCATTTTGCCTGTTTTTTTTTTCAATTTCATTTATTTCGTTGCCCACTAAAAATAACATTGATCGCACATCGCAAGCCGTACACATTTCGCATCGAACGCGAATGCGTACAAGCGTCATGCAAAAACCATATGTGTGATGAAATCGAATGCGATTCGAACGATTTCACTCCGCGAAAAATGCGTCAAATAGAAAACGAAAGAAAAGGGCGACACGAACGACGAAGAGAGAGCGAAAGAGGAAGAGAGAGAGAGAGAGAAAAAAAGAGGAAAAAAGAGGAATGAGAAAACGAAAAGAATTCTTCGTTTCATGCGTGCATGCGCGCGTACGACCGACCGTACCGTCTCTCCTTCCCGTGTCCAGACGATATCAAAATGCTCAAAGTTCGAGTGAAATGTGCTGAATAAATATTTGCTACCAAAATAGACCCGTATGTGCCGTAGGTCATTGCGTTTCACAAATATTCGCTTCTACGGCTCATCGCAATCGCAGATCGTTTGAGAAAGAGAAAGAGAGAGCGGATGAGTATAGAAAATACGAAAAAAAATATTCGTAGGTCTATAAGGTGCACCTATATCGAATGAAATATTCTAGATGAAGCAAAAAAAAAATGAAGAACATCGGAACAGTTGCGTTGCGCTCAAGCACCAGTTGCTGCGTCCCACCACCCAATGTCGTCATCTCAATCGTCATCTCTCCCTCTCGCCCTCTCCCATTTAATTATTCGTTATTCCCGTTTTATTTCTCCTCATTTCTGACTGCAGCACACAGTGCCGCTACCCATCCAACGCCAAACTAAACGGCACAAGCAATTCGCTACACATCATCTCATCGCTACAGCGCCACATTTTATGGCTCTGGTGCAAATACACGTCCGTCGACAAATAGAAAACAGCTCAAACAGAATGCGAAAAATATAGAAAAAATAAATAGAAAAATTTATTTATAAATAAATTAGTTTTGAACACGCACCTTCTCATGGTATGGATTTATCCAAGCAGATATCATATGAATGTAGTTCGGTATAACTTTTTGAGCGAAAACAGAGGGAAAAAACACTCTGCGTTTCGTTGCGTTGCGTGGTGTGTCTGTGTGTGGATGTAGAAATTTTCAGGTAGAAAATTTCGTGTTCAAGCTGCGCTGCGATTTCTCTCTCGTTCTCTTCTTTCACTTTTGTGTCCGTTCGACGATGTTCAAACGAATTCGCCTGCGCGACTCAACTTCCAGATGTTGGAAATAATTCAACTTTTTTTTTCCAAATATTTCTCTCGTTCCCGCGTAGCCGCACACAGAAATGTTATCAATTCTTTTTTCTCTCTCTCTCTCTTCTATTTCATGAAATGTTCACCACAATTCCGTGCATGCGTTTGTTGCATGCGAGTGTTTGTTTGAATGGGTGGATGAGTGAATCAACTTCTATTTATCGTATTGGCGGCGACGATTTGCGATGCCAATATGCGCCAAAGCATAAATTAAATTTTACTTTATCAAACGAAAACAAAACAATTTACCAATGAAGACGATGACAAAATGCAAAAGAAAAGGAAACAAAAATTGAGATTAGAATGAACACTGAATCGCTAGCGTGCGCGACTATTTCTCTCAATTTTTCAGTCGATTCGAATATTTTCGAATATCACGCACACGCACACACACCAAAACAAATGAACAAAACAACAACGAGAAAAACGGTTGCGAATCGATCGAGATGTTTCCTTCGGATGCTGTTCGCGGCCGCAACTTGTTTCTCAACCCGTTCTCGCGGAACGCACGAAACACTTTATTTTATTTTTTCCGTCTCCTCTCGTTTCAATTTAGTTCGGTCGCTCTACAACTGCAAACTGTTTCTCTGTGTGTTCTTTGGTTTGTCGTCGACGGTATTTCTCTTCGATCCGCACATAGATTAGAGTGAAATCATCAGCCAGAATTTGAGCGATGCGATGAAAAACAGCGAATGTGAAATTTAAATTCACAAAAAAAAAAAAGAAAACAAAAAACCGAGCGAATGGAATATTTCTTTTTTTTTTTTGTGTGGCTTCGAACCGGTGACCGTATATGGAACGGCTGAGAGTGTACAGTACGTTTGCGTTTGCGATTATGTGTTGAGCAAAGACGAAAAAAAGATGAGAAAATTCAAAACGGTTGAAATTCGTTCTCGATATTGACTGAAGAATAGACGTCCGAACGGTGCGTGTGTTACTCAAGCAATGACTTCGAATTCGCCTCGACGCGAATATGCCTTTTTTGTCTCCTTCGAGTCGATCGAATCGTTGCGGTTTTTACTTTTCTTTCCTTTCCTTTCCTGTGTCTGTATTCTGAACGTGTGTGCTGGTGAGCGACTGTTTGTCTCTGTCTCTCTCTCTTTCTCTGATTATTTTTACCTATTTTATATTTTCACTGCTGCTATCTCTCGCTCAGCTGATTATTATGATTATTATTATTTTTGAAATGTTTTTCTTTGCGTCTCTCGGCTCGTTCGATGGTCGGCTGCGGTAATCTGCTCTGCACACTGTGTCTGTGGGCTACAGTGAGTTTCGTAGGTTCTAATTGAATGTCGATTTCTCTTCCGAATTCAAATTCGTGAAAATGACGTGATTCTCGTTGATTCACTCGCTGGATGCGGCTGGCGTTGTCGTGTGTGCGGTTCAGCGTCAGAGTTCAACTCAAAGTTGAAATGATCACAGGAACACCACTTCTGAGCAATATCTCGTCTGCGAATAAACTCAAGTGTGCCCGATAGGCCGAACGAAGTCGAAATTGAAATTTAACGAAAAAAAAAGAACAAAACAAAACGAGCTGTGTCTCTGGCGTAAAGTGGGCGCTCTCGTATTGACTCTGTGGTCGATCTTCGCCTCTGTTGTTTATCGCAATTCCAAATTGACGATTCCGCAAAATAGATTTTATTTTCGATTTTTAATCTTCGATTTT
>JANTFB010145966.1:0-10536 GCA_026546635.1 Porricondyla nigripennis | reverse complement strand
TACAATGAATTTACGCTGCCCACGTAGAGACATTTTACATTCGCACCAAAGCCGCCACACAAGCGATGGCTTTTTTCGTCGTTCGTCTGCGCATGACTTTGACGGTATTTTGTGCGCACATACACGAGCATCCGAATAGGCGATACGGTTGGTACGATCTCTCTCTCTCTCTCTCTCTCTCTCTTTCTGAAATTCTGTATCCATTTAACCGACGAGTTTGAGTGCGTACAGTTTGCTTGTATCGTATGATGTGCAAACATAGAGTGCGTTTCACTCAATGTTACTTGCGGAACATATTACTGGATCGAGCAGAGAGCAGCGGCTTTTTTTACTATGCGCATTCTCCTTAGCGGCAACAGTAGCCAAACAATTGATCGCGTGGAGCCCCGTGATTCTGGGTGAAACATCTGAGAACCGAAACTTGATGGAATCTTGAAGTGAAATGAGCCGACAATAAATCGTCCTGACGCACGTGCCCAGAACCTTGGTCTGGAGATCGCCCCACCGTCGCCTCGACCAATCACGTTTCAGAAACTGCACGGCATCGGCATCGGTCCCATGAACGAATTATTCATTGACTCTTTTGTCCCATCTATGAACCGCAGTGAGCGGCAATGAATGGGATTCACTTCGAAAACGCTCTCGTTTGCGACGCAAGAGACTTTGAGAGTAAAATCATCAACGATCACCTTACTCTCTTTCACGCGCACGCACACAACCTTGGCGTCGGAGAAACGTTCCAAAATGTGCCTGCCAAACCATAGAAAAAAACTGCACGAAATTCATGAATACCATGCTTCGTGTACATGGGCACAATGACTGGATCGCCCATTTCGCTCGTTCAATTGACTTCAGCAGCAACATCAACATCACACACATAGTTCGGTATTTTCGTGAACTATTTTTATGTGTGTTTTCGGAAAACATGTGCGCGCCCAACGTCGCGCGCCTTCAGACGGAAAACACAACGGCACAACATTTCTTATATAATTCTGAGCAAGTGAACACAGCACACAGCCAAGGGCCAGGCCAGGCCAGCACACAACCGCATACGAGCCGAACACGAACATACGCCATTCCACCAAAATCCTAATCACATATATGCATGCACAGCACACAGTACACACGCGTTCGTCGCCGTCTCATAGTATCTGTATCACTGTCGACAGATCCTACTAGCCAACGCCGACAGTCGAGACACACAGACACGAAATGTTCATGGAAAAAATCGTTTCGTTGTGCGCCCTCGTGCCCATATATAAACGTTTTTATTCATTTGCAGTGCCGGCAATTTGTTTTCACATTTGGCGAAGGTTTCCGACGTCGGCACCCACCACAATGTGTCCAATTTTTCGTGTGCGTCGGGATCGCATTTCAATTGGCAATGCCAACGCGTACTATTTTCCCTGTTCGTCCGAAGATTATTTAATGCATTTTCCAGTTCGTCCGCCCGGAATCGTGGACGGAATCGCCGAGGGGAATGATACGGCCAACACACATGCCGCACACATGCAATCGAAGCAATTGATCGGCGGAATTTCGTTCTCATGTTCATAAAGTGGGTCCATTTGAACTTCCGGTCTTTAATTAGGTTTCAAATTAGACTTGTGTGTGCGGTGCACGGTTTGGCGATGTGAAAACATCAGCATAAATACGCAGACGCACACATGCGCCCAACACTCAAGTCAAACCGATCGCACTCGCGTCAATGCACAACGATCGTTTTCGTTTCATATATGTATTGGGAATAATACACACGCGATGCTCGGTTTCCATCTCTTGCTTGACTCGGTTTCTCTTCATTTCGTTCCATATACACAGTGTTTCGCTCTTGCATACACTCACTAGCACAACCACGAACGGCCGAAAGAAGAAGAAAAAGAAGCGAGCATCAATTGAAATGAAATCGGCCGCCAAGAGTGGGAAAGAGGCAAAATACGCAATTTTATTCATTCTTCTCGTTTCACTCGTGGCAATTTTATTCATACTATGTAGTTGAATGTGTTTTTTTTTTTGTCGGTATCGCTGCATCTGTTCGAATACGTTTATTAGAGTCACGTTACGAGCGATGTCTGTCTACACAACAAAAATGTATTTCGTGGTATGCGTGACTCCTACATATGCAGCTATATAGTAAGCGAGACACATACATCGCATCGCCTACCAGACACACGCATAATATCCTGCATGTGTGCATATAAATTCTCTGAAGAGTCTCTCAAATGCCGACTATATCGTTCAGAAAGGAGAAGGGGCAGGGCAGGCAAGCAAAAAAGAAAACAAAAAGAACAGGATGTAAGCAGAACGATCTCTGTTCGCCACATCGGGCCGAAGAACGTTGCAGAATTCTTCCCGCTTCCACTTCTTCAATAAAAGCAGTATTTTGTGTGTGTGTATGCTCGCATGATAGAGTGATTCAGTGTAATATGTAGTAATCAGTACGGTAGACACAAGCAACTATTAGAACGGGTGAAAATTTATTGCAGAATGGAAAGCACGATCATCATAAAATTTCAGGTAAACGCCCTGCCTTAAACTGCGTCATGTTTGCAATAAAAAGAAGTAATGAAGACCGATGACATTCCACGGTGTAATCCAAATATTTATCACACATACAGGCGCTTGCACACACACACACACTAACGCAGTCATCGACGATCGACCTGTGGAATTAATTATTATTGTATCTCTTTATTTCTACGTGCGATGATAAAAATACAAATAAGTTATAATGCCCGACATGATAAATATTGCGCGTGTGTGCCGTGGACGCAGTCGTTAGTCGTTACACAGGCTTCTCTAGTAAGAGCGAGTAAAACAAATGGCGATATGTAGGTAGGCAAGTGGGCATTTTTTTATTTGCCTGATCGGTGTACTATTACATTACATTACCTAGTGCTCTCGCTCTCTTGATCAATTAAGGTGAAGAAGAAGAAGGAGACAAATATCGGAGTATACTTTTTACTTTGTAGAGAGCCCCACACGATTCACGTATATTGTTGTGCATATGGTGTACGGCGTACGCAATGCATTTGTACACATTTATGCGTGAGTCAGTCTTGCCATGCACACATGTAACGTAGTGACGCACAACCTACTCAGTTCGAATGCATAGAACCAATATAAAAAAAAATATAATTATACAACGTAAACGTGAAAAAATCAACGGGTCATTGAACCACCATGCTACTGAAGGAATTATGTAGTACACGAGCACATGCGAACACGCATGTGCTGCATCTATATATCCACCTATTTAGGCGTGTGCGAGACTTATGCCACAATATATGAACGTGTTTCAGTGAAAAGAAAAATACTGGAAAGTACCGACGGGACTATCGAAAATTGAAAATAGACAAATCCCATTCCTGCGAGCACTTCACAGTAGTGAAACTACCGTATCAACCGAATAACGGCTCAACTTTCGTTTCAATATAATTGGCTTCCCGTCGTTGTCATTTGATTCCAGACCGGAATGAGGCTCAGCAGATCGATGAATCTCTGAGTGTCTCTATTTTTTCAGCACTTTGATGTTGTGTGGGGCAATACGAAATATGATTAACTTTTCTCGCGGTTATTTCAACTCCTCACATTGGCCACACGTGCGAATTGCGACGATTTTAATAAACGGTGATGCAAGCTGTCAATATAAAATACAGCAAGTGTCTTGCACTCATACGAAATAGACTCGTATTTCCCGAGAGAACCTCCAGAATTTGATTTACGTTGGTGCGGCGTGAGAGAATCGTGTAGAAAATATGTCTCTCAGTGAGGAAGGAAACAGTCGAGATTTGCGCGCGATCCACGATTGCCACATATTCAGTGCCGTTTTGTGTGTGCGTTCGTCTGTCCCCCGTCCAATTTATGAATAAAGTGAAGCTCACATACTACACACACCATGCCGCGCATTCAATAAATATCTTGCAACCACAAAAATATACGCGTTTATCGCGGCAAATGAGTTCAAAGGTGACAGGCGAAAAACCGCGCGCCTCAACATGATGCGAATAATTATTTACTTGTGCGGCACCCAGCTAGCGCCTCTTTGTATTGTATTATATAGTGTGTAGTTAGACATGCACATCACATCACATTCGTTTCATACTACTTTCCGTATGCCCGCGCTCTTCGGCCGCCTGACATTTCACCACTGGCAAATACCCTACACATCATTTCTCTCTGATTTTTTTTTTTCATTTATTATTTCAATTTTTGTTCCGCGAGAATAAAATAAAATGCGGATTGATTATGTTCGACCCACCGATGGTGAGAATTCAATCTTTTCAGACGGATTGGAAAAATTGAATGATCGCATATTTGGAAGTTATTACGTAAGAGATGGCATCGCATATTTCTCTTTATTCCAACTTTTGATTGCTAGAATACGCACCTTCCGGGACACGCGGCAAGAGGCAAAGGAAACCTTTGCATGCTTTTGCGCAGGCTAGAGTGTTGATCTCGTATGCATGCAGAATGATGTAGAATGCATAGGGAATCGGAAAGAAAAACCAGAATCTTGCAAGGTTTGTTTTTTCTGTTTTTCGTTTTGTTTTTTTTTTGTTTTATGAATGAATGGAGTGAAATGAACGCAAACAGATGTCGCCGTCAATATCGTTTTCGGATCTAATACATGATCACAGCGACAACAACGGCGACGGCTCCAACAAATACGATCCGAGACGTCGTCGACGACGAAAGCCGAAGACGACGACGAGGCAATCCAAGTGAAGAGAAGAAGAAAAAAGATATTTAAATACACACTGAATGCTTTCTACTTCTTCGTCATCTTCTGTATGCATGCAGACTGTCGTCTACAGAGTGAAATAAATATACTTGTGCTTGCACATGCACAGATGTATGTATGAAGGAAATTGTCGGCAACTGATGACACAAAAAAGACGACGACGACGCCGGAGCGGACGACCGAAACACGACGTGAATACGACATAAGCGATGTGCCTGCAACAGCAGCGCTGTGCAACGACATCGATAGTACAATTAAACATTCAACATGGTAAAATTCAATAACGAATGAAATTGCTTCTTTTTTTCTGCCATCGCTTTCGCTGCTTCTTTTTCTACACATGTCTACTTCACTTTTTCGATTTGTGAGCATTTGTGGGCACGTATCAAATATGTGTGTTCGATCTTTCATCTGCATTACCGAAACTATGCACATAACCTTTGTGTGTTGGATTCTATATTTTTGAAATGGAATGTTTGCACAAAGCGTGTCCTGTATTGCGATCGCCGACGAAGAAAACGATCGGTTCGAACTGAATGTCCATGCGACAGCCATGCCTATTGTGGCGAAGGGCCGGCATTCTAGATTTCAGAATTTCAGCGAAGACAGTACGCACGCACAGGCGAACATTAAAATACACATACGCGAAAGCCAGCATGGGTAATGGGTATTGTGCTAGTGCATACGCAATACGCACACATACGCGCGCGCATCGGCAACGTACGAGACAACATTGTACGCCGTTGAAAAGAAATAAAAATAAACGCACGTATACAACACGTATCTCAACGTACGCACGCGAACGCCCAACTCAAACTGCCAGCATTCAGATGAAAAATAATGAAGACTTATTAACTTATATAAAATTTCGGATCGGGCGCTGCCGATGTGAACGATACCTATTCACGCGCAATATTTAAAACGAAATACCAATTAGTTATCGCTATCGTTGAGTGAAATCGAATACGGAAAGAAGAAATGTTCGTACTCACAATTTAAATTAATAAGCGGCGTTCGATGGGAATGTCGCACTCTTTCCACGCCTTCTATAATCCAATCTTAGTTTGTACAATAATCCACAATTAATCCAACTTTTTGGGCATGTTAGGATGCACTTCATAATTTGTTTTCCACAGAGTAAAGACACTTATTTTTTCCTTCCTCTCTCGTTCTGTCAATCACTAGCCACTTGCGAAGCTCATTCGCGTGTTTGAGCGACCACTAATCGTTATTGGTGCAGTTAGTATTTCGATAATTTGTCGTCTTCCAAATGTTGCTGATGGTGCTGATGTTGATAGAGTTATTCAATATTTTTATTGCATTTTTTTGTCGGTTCAATAATTCTTATTTATTCGGTTTTTTTTTCTCTCTCTCTCTCTCTCTCTCTGACACAAACATGCTTGAATGTGTAGGTTGAAAGAAGTAACCAATGAATATTGCCACCGTTTTTCAGTTACTTCTCCTTCTTCTTTCTTTCTTTTTTTTTTCTTCTTCAATTTGCAAACACAGATTTACTTTTAGTATCGGTAGACACCACGTTCATTTGAATGATCATTCACATCGCGCACATTTATGTATAGAACGGCATCGCCTCATCGGCATCAGCAACTGCGGCAACGGCATAAACAGAAGCGGTCGTAATGTGTCGAATAATCACTGTATTCCATGGCTTATGTAAAAGTAAGATGAAAACGAAGTAAAAAAAAAATAATTTATATCGTCACTTCGTGTATATTTTTCAAGCACACATCATTCGTACATAACATGGATGCGTGCGTGCGTGTGTTTTTTTTTTGAATTCTGTGTTTGTGTGCATACAGTTATTTCTTCTATTCATACACTTCTTGAATCACCGAATAGTAGTATATCGTCGTTGTTGTTCCCTTTTCTTGTTCTCCGTCTTCTTACTTTCCGTCGAGTTTTCTTTCTTTCACATACACGAACGCACACAATCGAATCGAGAGAAGGAACGAAAAATAATAATATAATAAGACAACCGCACACAGTGAAATCAAGAAATGAAAAAAAAAAAAACAAAAAAAAAATCGTACGTATACGAGGCACAAGCAGATTTCTATTTAAACAAAACGAATTTTGAAGTGAGCAGAAGGAAAATCTCTCGGATTCTATTATACCTGAATTGTAACGCAAGTGATCAATAGTGCAACAGAATTTTTTTCATTCGATCACAACAAGTCATATTTCATGCGCGGAATATATATTATATTTTTTCCGTTTCAATTCGGCTTCTGTTTCGCACAACATTTACAAATCCCATACGATTTCCTAAAGTCGCTTAGTTCGCATTCAATTTATTTAACACAATATTATTATTATTTCTTTTTTCATGAAATTTATTTTAAAATTATAATGCTGATCACTCGTTCACTCGTTTTCTCGCTCTATCGTTCTTCCTCTTCTCTCTCGCTCTCTCACTCTCGCTCTCTCACTCTCTTTTTCTCTCTCACTCTATCTTCCTCGTTCGCTCGTTCGGTCGCTTGCTTCGTAGCGCACACACCAGTGTATATATTTCACTAGTTTTTTTTTAATTTTTTTTTTCAATTTTTCAAACGGCACCCGCGTGCAAACAATCCGCCACAAACGAAATATCTCAAGCAACTGATAAATATTGAATTCGTTTCCACTCGACACAACAATTTTTTCTCAATCGCTGCTCAACACATGCACAGATGCGCACATACTGTGAAAGGAACGCGTGCGTGCGTGTGTGAGTATGTGTGTGCCCCGTTCAGAAGTGACTTTTTGCCTTTGGCTGCGTATGTGTTTCCAACGTGCACACTGTTCGTGCACTACAGAGAGAGAGAGAGAGAGATGTTTTCTTCGTGCTTCCTGTGTGTACTGTGTAGGCTGCACACGTAGAGAATAGTCGGCGAGTGTAGTGGTGTGCTGTGTGTCGACGGTGTGCGTCACACGTCTGTGTGCCGTACGCCCGTACGTGTATGCGCGTGAAGAAGTTCAGAGCATTTTTAGGTGTTGTCGTCAGTCGGCACGATGTGCATCCGTACACGGTTGTGACGTTCGTAGTGGTGACAGACGATCGGATATGGGGCCGAAGGAGGCGAAGAGACACACACACACACACACACGAAGCTCATAGTAAGAGAAGTACACGGATTTCAATTGTCCGTGCTCACAAATCTACATGTCTCGGTATATCATCGGCATTTTGAGTTGTTTTTTTCCTTCTCCATGAAGAGAGTATGCAGCACACAGAAGCATTTACAATTCTGTATACGTTAATATAGATTATATAGGTATAGGGCTGTCGAGGGGACATGCGAGACAGAGATACGATTTCTTCATGTTGAAATGAAGAAATGACACGCAGACCAAACCAAACCAAAAAATAAAAAAGAAATAAACAGGCGGTCGCACACATCGAAGCATATCAGAACGGAATACTTCGGATTCGGACGAGCACAGCACACAAGCGTAACATCGACCATTCGCACACTGATTCACACGCACGAACACAATCAAATGGTTCGAGTGTAATATTATCAATCACGCTCCTAGTGGGCAAGTGTAAAACTATTAGCCGAAGGTTTTTATGAATGAAGCAGCCATTATGAATGGAGTAATATTATTACACAGCGAGGCGCAGCATTTTATTCATGCCAGATATATATATAATAATTTCAATATGAATATGTCTATATATGTAGGTATATTATTGTGAATATATGCAGATACCTATTTATATTTTATATATGCAGGTGCTATATATTTTATTTCATAGGGGTATGCATATACATATATATAGGTATATACCATATTATATACATATATTTGTGCAATGTGGAGGACTACGTGTGCCTCAGCAGTTTGCGAATAAAATTTTATACGTTCATTCCCAATGCATATCACCTTCGCCACTGGGCACCGGCGACGCTAACTCGGAAAATTTGCATAGTCAATTTCATACAATATTTGTGGCTAAAAACTAGTGAATATTTAAAAAATAGTAGATGTCCTGAGACAATCAGATGGGAATCATCCACGATGTGTCGATATTGCAAAATATTGTCTGTGCCATTTAGCCGCCCCGAATTCTCCAAAAACCAAGCCAAAGGATAGTCAATTCATTCATATTTTGTTGACTATTGTTTTCTGTTTCAAGGATTGTTCTTCCATTTGCATGAGGGTGGGTTGGGGATCTTCTTTCTCGCGCACATTTGCTTTGATTTTGCTCAAAAAAATATTCGCTGCGTCAGTTTGATGATCCACGGTAGGATATGCGTGCTCGTTTGTGTGTGTCTATTGTCTACTGCGTATGTGCATCTGTATATGCATCGATATGAGCATGAGTATGAGTATCAACAGCCAGGAGAGTCTGCTGCATTTTCGTCTGTGGAAAGACGCAAACAGGAAATGAATGAAAAAAAAAATCAATTATAGATATAGAGCACATATCGTGGCGCATATGCATACATTCAAACTCGAATACATCGTGTGCCGTGAGCGATCTGCATATAAACGTAAACATGTCAGTATATATGTAATCGTATATTGGACTAGGCTGCACAATATCATGTGGATGACATGTACTTATTGATATAGGTAGTCGGTAACATATGTGTGTAGTATGTGCGACGCAACCGTTCGGTGGATTCGTTCGGTTCATAGCAAGGCACAGAATGTGCACAGTCATTAATTTTATTTTGGCCGTTGCAGCGTTTAAAATAAATCATTTATTGCCAATACATATTGAAATTTTCGGGGCCGAGAACGAATGCTGCACAGCACAGCACACCCTAATCTTTTGTGCGAATCGAGCCAAGAATAAAAACTGAAATGCCGAAGGAGAGAGAGAGAGAGAGAGCGAAACAACCGCGTTGAATAGAAGAGTGAAAACACACAAACCTATAATGAATGAAATATTCGAGCAGAGAGACGAACGTAGGATGAAGAACGAAATGAGTGAGCGAAATAGGCACAAGAAAAAACACACATTTTCTCTACGCAAAACGAAGACATTCGAGTCCGAGAGTATTTATTTTCTACGTTCATTAAAAATATCACGCTTGAACGTGAGTGTGTGCGCCTCGCTTTCGGTATATACGCGTCTGGCGTTCGTCGTGTCGAAAGTCGAAAGCGACTCGAATGTTGTTGGAGTAGGTGGATTGGTACGTCAATGCGCTCTACCTTACAGCCCATCAGTTCCACACAGCAAATGAGATTCATTGAATATAGACTGCACTCTCCATACCAGTCGTGGCTTCAGCGTGTATTTCTACATGATATTGGGTATACGATGAACGCGTATCACAAATTAGAAATTACAGATCTATACTAGTTGTATAGGTGTACTTCACGTGGGTACTACGATCGGATGATGTGATACGGATACCCTACCGTCTTATAATTGGGTGCACTCATCAGATGCTTAAATAATAATAATACATTTCTGATCGAGAGAGCTCGGCCGAATCTCCTTCTCCGAATAAAAACAATTATTGTTGTCTCGACAATTGTCGTTGCGTAGTTCGCCTACTTTATAAATGCGGCTGTATACTGTTTCTCTGGGTCCCCCATTAAGGTACACCGCATGTGCGACAGAATGACAGCAAAGATAAAACAAAACGGGTAATGCTTGAAAATTCTTATCAGTGGCCATTAGATCATTGGGAGGACACAGAATTGATAGCAAACAAATAAACACGTTTCAGCGGATACGGTTGATCTATGATTCCTTGTCTGTGTAATCGAAACTCCATTCATTTCATTCATGCGCAGTGCGTACTGAATGAGAAAATGAAATGCTAATCGGT
>JANTFB010145855.1:0-10537 GCA_026546635.1 Porricondyla nigripennis | reverse complement strand
AAATAAAAAAAAGTATGACGCTGAATTTTTTTAGGGGTAAGCTAATACAAACGCTGGGAACAAATTGATTATTTTTTCGTGACCCACCTTACTGTACATTGTACAATGTACATGTATTAAGGCACTGCGTGGGCACTACGCAATCTGTCAAAACGGACGCTAGCCACCGAGCAGCTATTGCGATTTGTGTGGAGTTACCTATTATTAACAGTCAGTCATTATGCCATTCTTATTTCTCCCCTTGAGGTTCCACCAAGTTTTTTTTTCTCTAAGTCAACCAAATCTATCTCATTGAGCGGAAAATTGTTTCCATAGATCGGCTAAGTCGATCTAATTGTAAGTATTCGCACCTTATCGAATGCAATAATTCATTTTTCATTTACATTCATCCATATAGGGAAAAAAGCAATCCGCGATATGCGTTTGTTCAAACGTTCACAGTCCATAATCGTGTACGGAGAATCGGGCGCTGGAAAATCCGAAACTACCAAGCTATTGCTCAAGTATTTGTGTCGAAATATTGATTTTTCACAAGAGATTGAGCAGAAAATATTGAATGCCAACCCGATCTTAGAAGCTTTTGGAAATAGCAAAACAATATTGAACAGCAACAGTTCTCGATTCGGTCAAATGATGGAGGTGACTGATGGTATTCCATTTGGATTAGAGAATGTAATCTTATAATAATATCGATTCCAGATACATTTCAATTCCGCTCATGAAGTCATAGGCGGTAATATATCACATTTTTTACTTGAAAAAAGCAGAATATGTACTCAAACACTGGGAGATAGCACCTTCCATATATTTTACATGCTCTGCGATAATGCACCTGAAAACCTCAAACGGGATCTCAGTATTGGCGATTTGAAGAGCTATGAGGTTATTTGTATACTGTTCATGCAGTTTTGACCAAAATAATTTTTTTTTCTATTAATCACTGCAGTATTTTTCAAATGATGTCATTCGAGCGGACTATCATGATTTTCACCGGATGGATAACGCCTTCAGTCTTCTCGGTCTCAGCAAAACAGAAAGAACTGATATTTACGCGGTGATTTCAGCTGTTCTTCTCCTGGGCAACATAATGTTTGAGATGAATGAGAGTAGTGGATGCCGAGTTACCCATGACACTGTCCCAACCGTGCAAATCATATCGAAGTTACTTTGTGTCGATCCTATTGAGTTGGGACAAGCGCTTGTTTCATCGAGTATACAAATCCGGAATGAGACAGTTCGAAGGTATATTACCAATACTTGAAAGATCAAATCAAAATTTCTCAGCTCTCGTCCCTGGAAACTCTTATTTCTCGATTTGACATTCTTGATTCTCTTAATTCAATCATACATGGTTCCCAAATCTCCTGTTTTTGGTTTGTTTTGGTATTCATTTAGCTGAATATCCCCGAGAAAATCGCAAGCAGATTTTAGTTAATGGCCACCCGTGACCGTTGAAATATCGATATTCTGCGATACCCAACTGTCTTTTCTACTTTCATCGGTTCGTATTTTCGACATCTATTATCATCTTTCATCGTCGCAATTGGTTACAAATATGTGCCGTTTTTTCATGGACACGGACGGCAAATTGCGTCAAATCCACGAACACGTACGGACGCGGAATCAATTTACCAGATTTGGCGATTATCTACCTACATATCTATTTTGCCATTATAATTGGGCCAGGGCTTCGTTTGCTGATGCGCTCCATTACTCTCGGTCTCAGGCGTAGGTCCGGTAATTCATATTACCGCCGAGTCTCTTCTACGCCGTTCATCCACGTTGTTCTTGGTCTACCTCGGCTTCTGGAATCGTACGACGTTGCATTGAAGATTTGTTTCGCCATTTCGCTGTCATCCATTCGCAGTACGTGCCCAGCCCGTCTCAATCTCCTGCTCTCTGCTACTGCCAATATGTTTGGTTCGTGCTAAAGTGCTTCGAGGTGGTTGAACCTTATTCTCCAGCTATTGTCAGGATCTCTAACTGGTAAAAAAAAATCCCAAACACCTTCCGTTCGAATACTACGCTCCTCGGCCTCGACCTCGATTGAGTGTCCCGACTTCGGCTCCGCAGGACACGAATGGTTTCAGCAGGATTCTGTAGGCATGCATTTTCGCAACCCCTCGCAGGTCTTTGGACCCCAACACACCCTAGAGTGAGTATAGATTCCGATGACCCGCCGCAACGCGGCGACCAAACTCTTCGGCCATTGCGTTCTTGCTGTTGACGTTCGTGCCAATGCCAAAGTATACGAAAGATTGCACTTCTCGATGCTGTAGTTGCCAATGGTAAGGTTGCCTTCTGTCTAGGGGGTAATAGCAGAAATGGATCCCGCTGTATCTCACGGAATCTTTGAAACCCTTTGAATCTTTGGATCTATCAAATAAATAGCCACGGCATCTGCAACTGCATTGCCAATATTTTCGAAACTATTTTCGAAAATCATCTTTGGAAGAATAAATCTCTATGTTAATAAATAATAGCGCTAGCTGCAGTATCAACCATGCTGTTTACGAATGTTCGAAAATGCTTCGCAGTGATACTGCAAGCCAATTTTGACAGATTCAATATTTAGGATCCCGTCCAATATAGTACTGAATCTCTGAACTCTTTGCATCTCTCAGATCTGCTATTAGCCCCTAGCCTTCTGATGAACACCAAGGAAGAGAGCCCGTCACCTTGATTCAGTCCACTACTTATGTTGAATGTTCTAGATCTAGACATTTGGAAAAGTCTTGACGAGATATATCGATGTATCTGAGGCGATTTTAGTAACTGATCCGTATCCAATATTGCTTGGGATCCCACGAAGTGGAACTCAGCTTGAGAATCGGTTTTTGTTTGTTCATGGGTTGTTCGCTGGGGTGCAGGGGAGGGGCCGTATCCACGATTGCCCGAGAACGGTGCCTACGATTTCCTCCATCCGGCACTTAAATTAAAGGTATTTTTGACACGCAGTTCTTGAGAGTAGTCGCAACCCCCGATCGACCTTCCTAAGGGCTGAAAACAAGGGATGAAAATAGCCGTGTGTGTGGGAGAGCTTGAGTGAGCGTGAGTGTGAGTATGGCGGATGTGTGTGAGTATGGGCGGATGTTGGTGGAGGTGTGTGTGAGGGATAGGTTGCGTGTGAGTGTGAGTCTGAGGAGAAGGGGGATGTAGAAGAGACCGGGAGTGAGGGAGTATGGTGTTAGTGATGCACTGGTCGTAGTCAGATGAAGCCGGAGGTCACTGTTCGGCGGTGGATGTTGAAATACACACTGATGTGATGGGTTGTGAATTGTTGTCAATGCGGCGAAGTTTTTCACATCACCTAGGGTTTCGCAGAGACGCTGCATATGATTTTGACTCGTTCGGGTCAGGCCATTTTGAAATCCTGTTTCAAATGGTTATTTCATACTAAATCTTTTTTTTCATACGTAATTTATTTTTGCGTCCATTCTCGCTGATTTGTTAACATATTATGGATTTTGTGATAAGATTCAGATTCTTATTTTTTTCGTATGATGCAAGACATTGTCGGATACTATTTTCGCAAGGTGCAGGTGCAGGGCTCCATCGTTCGACCCGGACGTCTTGGAATAAATAAATCGAAAAATAAAATCGAAAATGTTCCGTCCCCAATACTCCTACAACGTACATCCCATATTAATTCTTTTCGCGATTATCGATCATTGCCGCGGGGATCCTAAGCATTGCCTTCGATTCATTGGCAGCCTGTTTTTTTTACTGGAGAGATGCGACCACAAGTCTGCCGCCCATAAGCTTTTCTCGTTGGACACACCGCTAGAATTGATTACCTCAACCTTTCGAGGAGGCTCTCTTCGTACTGAGAGGCTGTGTTTTCCATACCCTTGACAGCTCTTCTACAAAGTATGCACCTGTCGAGTTGACTCCGAAAATGATGATTTGGTCTGCCACTCGAAATATTTAATAAACTGCGCGAATCGACCCGCCCGAACAATGTTTGAGCCCTTCGACTGCGCAAAATAACTAACCTTTACTCATTTATCCTTATCGCTTTAAAAGATTTCGCGTTCTCGCATTTCTTCGCAAAGTGCGTTCTCCAGTGAGCCCGGAGGAAAATCATTCTGCGAGCACGTCGGATTTTTTCAGGTCCTTGATTAACGCACCTAAAATGCCTTCGGTGGGCACAAAATACCAAAGAAATCGATTCTGCCTCTAAGTTCGAGTGGACCCAATTTTCCAATCGAGTTGGAAAAAGAACTCAAATATGTTTCTAAATATGTCAAACGGCACGTTTTGGAACCGAGAATCGTCAATGAGGTCCGGTCTAATACAGATACGCACATTGTGCAATAAAAACTCGTTTCTCATCGCATGTTTGCAAATGGAAAACACACTCTCCACTCGCTAAAAACACGGCAAACAGACATGAGGGCATGGGGTTATACCAGAATTTAAAATCGGAGATAGCTCGAGAAATCACCAACTTTAAGCTGAATTGTAACATCAGTCCGCGATTTTCAATAGCAGCTTCACATGCATTTGTTTTTTACGTACTAATTCTAATCAGTGAATATATATTTTTTGTGTGTACTGACGATTTTGGATTTCTTTCAGCTCTTTAACAGCTCTCTCGTTTCAAACTCCATGTGCAGTTCTGAGATTTACATCTGATTCTTTGCTAACCTGTAATTTTTATTTAATTTTTTTGCAGAGACTTGACTATATTCGATTCCAGAAAAGCTCGTGATGGGCTTTCTAAGGAACTGTACAGCCGTTTGTTCGATCATATCGTACAAGTCATTAACAAAAGTATTTCAAGTGAGTCATCTATGCATCACATTGGCATTCTGGATATTGCTGGTTTTGGTGAGTCAGAAAATTATCCATAACTACAAATAAAAACGGTAGGGTATTCCAAAAGTCAAAGTTGAAATTGTTGCGAACCAAATCCAAACATCCAAAACTCCCGTTCACTTAGCAACATAGATAGAGTCCAAATAAAAGTCCGAGTCCGAATAAAAGTCCGAGAATGTATTTTTAAAAAATAATTTATGATTGACAAATATGAATCAAATGGCTTTGTAATAACTGCAGGCAAAAGTTTAAGTGTGAGGAGGAGAAGCTAAGACAGCGTTTTCAGGTGATTCGTCGACCTTTCATTACAAACGTTGATAAGCAACTGTGAATTTCGACTCCACCCAGTGGGGCCTATCTTCGTGTGCAGCTGAAACTTGCAATACAGCCACTGATAACATCTTACATCTGGGTGGAATCGGTTTCACATTCCAATCACGCTCTATTGAATTTAGTCTAGTCAAATGATGTTTAGAACAACTCGAATCTACAAAACACAAAATGACAATTCTTTGCATGTAAATATCACAAAATGACTCTGGAATCGTGTTACACGAATGAGCCTCATTTTATGTCATTTTTGTATGGAAATGAAGTGAAATGAACGGATTTGAAGTTTTTTATTTTCGTGAGTGTAGTTGTAGTAGCTTTCCGTACTCAAGCATTTTTTGACATAGCGCAAAGTGTGACAGAGCCCCACTCAATAGCATAGAAAGAAGTCTACACATAACTGTAATACACACACACGTAATACATGCAAAGTAAATAAAAATGTAGAAATCCTCGGCGCAGTAGAAGCTGCCAAAAGTGGTAAATGCGCACCCGCACTTTCACGGGTGCGCTCAATTATCGCTCTCATCGATGCACGCACACTCGCACGGGTGCGCATCTAACATCAATTTTTGTGACTTCTACTGCAAGTTTTTACTGTGCAATTCATACGCAACATTTACACTGTGCGTGCGCTTCACAGAGCGACGGGATTTCGGCTGTTTCCAAAAATGCTGGAGTAAGTTTACAGTTGCAGTTGTCAATCAGTGCACATTCACTATTTTTGTCTAAAGCCCGTGGAACTTTCTTGTAGTGATACTTGTTTAGATGATTTACTGGTAACATTTCACTTTGTCCTTCATTACACATAGATTTTCAATGAGCACATTTTTTTCTATTCCTTTCAATGTATATAGAATGTTTTCCTCTCAACTCATTTGAACAACTTTGCATCAACTATTGCAACGAGAAATTTCAAACAATATTCAGTGAAGTTGTCCTGGAGCAGGAACAACAGCTCTATATTCACGAAGGTCTACGAATTCCGAATATAACATTTGACAATAACTTGGAAATTATTGGTAAATCAAATTAATACTCGGCAAATGTGGCTTTAGAGCACTACATATCACTAATATGATATTAAAGCAGATTTTGCGAAGTTGTACCTAATGAATTCTTTTGTTGTTTATTCAGAAATGTTCGAGACAAAATTTACCGGCATCTTCTCATTGCTTAATGAAGAATCACGGCTTATATCACCAACGGAAAGACATTTCACAGTCCAAGTACATGAGAATTGGAAAAAAAGTGCTAAGCTACTCCGTCCGTGCCGATCTAGCTTCAAGACAGACAGGCAGATTTGCGATGCAGATGGTTTTGTAGTTCGTCACTTTGCTGGAGATGTTTGCTATTCTACGGTTCGTCAACTGAATGAAAGGTGTCTTCCGTTTATAGTAGCTCATGAGTTAACTTGATATCTTCTGTATAGCAACATTTCCTCGCGAAAAACAGCGATGCAATACACACAGACCTACACAATCAAATTTCGGGATCGAAATCTCCGCTTATTAGAGTTCTATTCGAGGCGAAAGCACAAATTGGAATGAAGTTGAAACTTGAATCTGCCACTTCCAAACTCCAGACACAGCTAAATGAAGTTCTGAAGAAACTAAAGGATAATGTGAGGATTAAAGTTTTCTGTGACCAAGAATGTTTTCCAAATGGCACAAATACATTGCAGGATAAAACAAGAAGTGAATTCCTCCATATTGCCCAGTAATATACCCTATGTATATTGTATATTATATATATTCGTATATAGTATGTTAGAGTAGATCGCCCTCCATACAAAAATAGAGCCTTCTCCCACGACGGACCTGATCACGAATTTAGCCCATGGAAATTCAAACGACCCGCCACACCCGCGGACCAGAATCTTCATTTCGAATCGGAATTCGGTTTGCAAGGTCGAGTTTTTTCGAAAAACTGTAACTCGCTAGCGAGGTTTTTTCCCTAGCTGCTGGGCGGTCACAAAAACAAGTGGTTGCTGGCAGTCTATTGATATATATTACTAGGCAATAAGAAGGAAATTACTTAGCAATTTCTAGTTTGATCCAGGGGTGCATTGACAACCTCTTGTATACCACAAAAGTCATATTACCGACATTTGGAACAATTTTCGGTGTTGGTGTTTTGACAGCCAACATTTTGTGTTTTCTGCCTTGACTACATTTTTTGTTCCCAAAATGTAGCATGAAAAAAAAACTGTAGTCAATGCATCCCTGGGTTGATTGTGCAATTAAATACCAGCCTTTTAATATACTTGTTATGTTATAGAAAACAAACTACATTAGATGCATCAAGCCGAACAGTCAACAAAAAGACAATTGTTTCGAAGAAGAAATGGTTCGGAGACAACTTAAATACTCTGGCCTAACGTCTGTGGTGGAGCTCATGAAAAATGGCTATCCTTCTAGAATAGCATTAACAGACCTATATGGCAGATATCAGACATATCTGCCGCCTGAGCTTTCTCAGCTCAAACCAAAAACACTTTTTGGAGCTCTCTTTCAATCTTTGGGTTTGAAAAACGATGATTTTGCATTCGGAATTTCGCAAGTTTTTTTCCGAAGTGGAAAAATATTTGAGCTTGACCGGATAATGACAACGGATGAACAGACTTTGAAGACACTTGTCGCTGAAGGAATTAAACTAAATCTTCGTAAGCAATTCAAAAAGGCAGTTATTTGTGTAATAACTTTGAACCGACGTAAGTATTGAGAAAATGAAATATATCTTACCCGTGCTCATGCGAACTGTTCTGAGCGAAGATTTTGCGGGGTAGATAGTTTTGAACAGAAAAATGGAAGCGAAAACTCAACACATTTCGAGCTAGCATCGAAGACGATTTTTCACGAAATTCTGTTCTATGGGCTGTTTTTTTCCTTTCTAAGAAAAGTTTATGCATCTGAATCGGAAGAATATAACGACTGCCATTAATATTTTCCCGCATAATCTTGATACAATTCCAACCAGTATTACAAGACTGTGTGTGAGAAGCAAACAGTATGTGTGATCACATTACGAGTGATCGCTTGAGTCCCTGCAAATTCGACATGTACATGTACAATGTACATGTACATGTACATTGTACAATGTACATATACAGATACACTAGAGTGAAACGACCCCCATACAAAAAAAAAAGTTCTCCAGTTCACCACCCAGTTTGGAAACTTACCACGAGAGAGTCTCAGCGCCACAAAAAAAAATTTGAACTTCGGTGACCGCGCTAAAACACATTTTTCGTCATAACTCCGTCATTTATGATCCGATCTTCAAGTATTATATATCGCTGGAAAGGTCTTATTGAGCACTACGTTCGGTGCTCAGACATCATTGACCTCCTACAATTTTTTCTACTTATGATTTTAAAAAAATACACCAAGTTCTACCTGCCTGACCTCGACTTTTTTCCACACATTATTGAAGCTCACCAAAAATCATAAAAATCACACCTGAGAAGTATGCAGCTAAAGTCATGAACAAAGAAGTTACAGCATTTGAAGTTTTAGTACATTTTTGTACTAGAACCTCCCCAATTGTTCAACTTTCAGCTTCAAACATCCCAACAATCGGGTTTCTTGCTCGAAAAAACGTGATCTACCCAATTTGAATGAAATCGGATTGTTTCGAGGGGGCGCGAGTGTCAAATGAATCGAATTTTTATCAGATATACCAGCTACATGAGTATATAGTCAGCTACATGAAAAATATCGATAACTTCCACATTTATTGCCCGATTTCAGCGAATAGGGACTCATTGGAGAGGTATTGAAAAGATCTATCGATATAGATAGATCATGATTTGAGCAAAGCTATTCTTTGGAGCCAGCCATGGAGGCCATGGTAGTGTTAACTTCGAACGAAACATAATTTAAATCGCCAAAGTCATGATGTATATCGATAGATCTTTTCAATGAGTCCCTATTTTCTGAAATCGGATAATAAATGTGGCGCTGAGACTCTCTCGAGGTAAGCATCCAAACTGGGGTGAACTGGGAAACTTTTTTTTTCATTCCACCATAATGTACACGCATCTCTTCTGGAGGAAAGTGCGTATATAGTGCAAACCATAAAAGTCTTTAATGAAGCCAACATATCTTCCGGGGATTGGGAATTCCAATGGCTCCTACGTTTCAGTTCGACTATATTCTACCGCGAGATCATCGTTCCGTTCAAAAATCCCTATATGACCACAGAGCGCAACGAAGTCTTAAACAGAGCCTTTTATTTTCTAGTGCTCAATCGTCCTCGTAAGTTACGCCCAGACCCAGGGAACATCAGTGAAACTGGTAATGTTCAAAACAACCTCGACATTATAAAGGAAAACATCGGCGAAAATTCCCCCCTTCGGGAGAAAAATAGCAGTGAAAAGAGTAGCAACGGCAAAAGTCCTGCTTCTCTGAATAACAACGGCAGCGATTCCATATCTTCGAATGTTTTCCCCGCTAAACGTCGTGCTGAAAGGGGCTGTCGTGGATACAGTATGTCCATTAAATTCTTGCACAAGCGATTATCTATAATATTTTCTCATTTCCAATCCTTTTTTATTCAGCGAAACCAGGAAAAAGGAAATGTCATAACTGCCACAAATGTTCCGGCCGCAAGTATACACAAATGAAATATTTCAATCACAATGGCGAATTATGGTGTAAAAATTGTCATGCTCGCAGAAAGTATGCAGAATCAAAACCGTTTGATTTTATTACGTCACTTTCTTGCTAGATTTGGTCCAACGTCGATGTTTTGGATTCTGAATTTTGATTGTGTGTTGAAACCCAATAAATCAAACCTAATGATCAAAACTAACCATACTGAAAACATCGAAATAAAGAAACAATCAGCCATGAATGGCATATTAAGAGGAGCCTTTCAAGTGCGTTAACACCAGGGGCGTTTTGTTTAAGTGTAAAGATAGACGTGCGCTTGTGAAGTTTCACAAACGCGATGTCCCATGTCTAATGTATATACGCGCAATTCCGCAGTAGAAGTCGCTAGCGCACTTTCACGGGTGCGCCTTCTCATTGCATGCTTACTCGCAGCCAACTTCATGATGATCCCATTGAATTTATCGTTTAAAGTCTATATTAACACTCGAACAAAACGCCCCTGGTAAACACAGTGAAAACATATCTTGTACACAGTACACACCATACGTATTGGACCGTCTGTTTATAGCTTTTCCAGTTCTTGTACAGACACACCGTACATATATAGCGGAGAAGAACGCAGAGCACGGCGTAAAGTGAAATTCTACTGCAAGGAAAAAGGTGGGTAAAAGAAATTACAAGCAATTTTCACCAGAGCCTAGATATATTCAGCCAGCTATTTTCAGCTGGCTGGCAGCGTGGCTGTCCAGCCAGCTGGGTCAATATGCGTC
>JANTFB010145744.1:0-10544 GCA_026546635.1 Porricondyla nigripennis | reverse complement strand
GTCATATTTGGATTCATTCGATATTGGTGTACTAGCGTGTACTAGTTCAAAATGTACCAGCGTTTGAAATGGACGTAACATTTTTCGTTTTCTGTCAAGTACCTGTCAAGTTTTCTGTCAAGTACTTCGTTTTTGTCAAGTAGGGAAAAAAATATGAATAAATTTTGAATGCAATTTCTGTTGCATTCAATTGTAAAAGCATCGAATGGATGCTGTTGTGAATGAGAAAAGAACCCTTTTAGACTAATCGACAATTAGAAACTTTCCATTGCCATTTTGCGTCAGCAAACGATTTGTTGGGAATTCATGTGCAATGCAAACTTACCAATAAGAGAATCGGATCAGCCAATAGTTCAAATAAATCTGACGCTGGTTTTTATATCATTTCCATCCAACTGGATTTTTCCGCCGGCGAGTGTCATCTTCAAAATAAAACGCAATTGAAAGTCACCGATTTCTGAATATGGGGATTTTTATTGGAAAACAAATTTCTATTGCGAGAACCCGTCGTCATTGGAACGAGCTATATTTTGAGATTCCGCGATGGCATCACACTGTATTTTCGGTAAAAAAAATTCACATCTTATTTCTGGATAGAAATCAGGTATGGGATTTTTTGTGCCGAGATTGAACATTCCAGTTCCAATCTGCCCAAAATATTCTGTGGGTGCCGACATAACGACAGGATTGTACACGACCAACACGATCATAAGTGTAACCTGCTTACATAAAAAGAAGTGTAAAACGAAGTGTATTGAGAGTTGAACACCGTCTGAGAACGATGTTATTTGAAATGTGGTATGTTTTCAAACTTGTATGTTCACTCTGCATTGTGTGTGTGTGTGCGCGCGTGAAGCCTTTGTGAAGTAAGGGTTAGCAGAGCTTTGGCAATATCGGATTTGGATTTTGGAATTGAATAATATCCCCACTGTCCAGCGAACACTGCAAGTAGTCACTCACCATGAATTTTGCCTTTCCGTTCATTGTGGACGCGATGTTGGCTTTAGGGAGACTGTTAAATTGTATGAATTATACTGCTTTGGATCTTATTCGCAGCTACCATTAAATGATTTATGTATGGCAGAGTGATAGTGAGAACGCAGCAGGACTTTGACTTGTTTTTCTTTCCGCTCAGGCCAATCTAATCGTTTTTTGCGAATACTTCGAGTCACTCGAACATTCCGTATCAGAAATACTTTGTACCTCCGAAATATGCGATGAAGCTCATGTGCTTTATTGCACGAGCGGCGTCTGGCGAAAAATATAAATATCTTCACCGGTGGGGGCATTTCATAACAAGTTTAGCAACGCAGTCATCTCCATCTTCATGGGTACCAATACCACATCAATGTGGTGGACCCACGAAATTCCTCACTAGTAAGAACATCTTCATCTTCGATTTCTTGTATTTCGATTTTATTTTCTTGATCCGTCCTCACTGTGTGACCTGTGAAGTGTCATCCATGATTTGAACTTGGGTTTATTCGCTGATCCATCGTCGGCCCACTATTTTTCCTGAGACTCTCTGTGATTTCAGGTATTTTAATTTACGTTTATTTCAATCAACCATTTTCGTTTGCTGTCAAATACTAAGTAGAAAAAACACCCAAGAATTATGAGGAGGTCAAATAAATTGCGCGATATAGTAAGTAAATTATATTCATTGCTTGAATAGATATAATTAGGATTTTGTCTGCATTTTGTCGAGAATCGGACTAGCTAACAGTTCAAGTAAATCTGACGCTGTTTTTTTTTATCATTTTCATTGAACTGGATTTTTCCATCGGCGAATATCATCTTCAGAATAAAACGCAATTGAAAGCCACCGATTACAGGACTATATGGGGATATAGAAGACATATTTTATTTCTATTGGAGAACCCGGTTCTTGTTGGTTCTTGTATATTTTGTAAATATTTGTATTTGCTATTCTATATTCTGAGATTTTAAGATGACGTCACACTGTATTTTTGGTAAAATAGATTCACATTCCAATCTTCGGTCGAAATCAGGGTTGGGATTGGTTCTGTCAAAAGAATATATGTCTCTTATAATGGAATCGATAAAATCATGCGGGGCCGACATAACGACACAATTGTAGACGACCAACACGATCATAAGCGTAACCTATTTACAGAAAAAGAAGTAGAAATCGCAGTGAGTTGAGAGTTGAACACCGTCTGAATTCGTTGTTGTTTGAAATATGATATATGTATTATCAAACTTGAATGTTCACTCTGCGTCGTGTGTGTGTACGCGTGTGAAGCCTTTTTCATTGTGAAGTAACGATTAGCCGAGCTTTGGCAATATTAGGTTTGGAGTTTGGAATTAAATAACACTTTCACTCCTCAGCGAACACTGCACAGTAGTCACTTACCATGAATTTTGTCTTTCCGTTCATTGTGGACGCGCTGTTGGCTTTAGTATCCTTTTCTGTTAAATTGTTTGAATGATTCTGCGTCTGATCTGATTCGCAGCTCCCATTAAATGATTCATGAATTGCTGGGTGATAGGGAGCACGCAGCTGTACTTCGACTTTTCGCAATTTTTTCCCGTTGGAGATCAGGAACCTGCATCGATTACGTGTGATATGATCACACACACTGTGTGCTTCTCACACGCAGTCAGCGCAGCGATTCCACACGAGCACATCAGTACTAGTCGGTTCAGTACTGCACGAACGAATCGCAGAGGAGCAACCCGAGGGGAGAGAGAGGAGAATCGCGTACACAGCTCACGAAAATAATCCGGTGACAGCTCATCGACATACTAAACGTACCGGGTAATTTCTGCTGTGCAACAACTATTCTGCAACAATAGAACTTCCCAACAAATTTGACTGTGATCGTGTTGCACAACAATTCGCCAACGACAATGTACACTGGAATGGTAATATTCACACCGAAAATCGGTGTAGATCGCTCAGTAACACCGAAATCCGGGGTATATTTAGTATTTACACCCAAATTTTCTTGTGAGTTAATGAACGGCAATTTTTTCCTGAGACTTGTCTCCGATTATTATGCGTCCCCGATTTTTTGTGAAAGCGGGAAGCTACCAGGCTGATTAAAATGTATTTGAAATGTGAGTTGCCAAATGCTCGCATCACGAACGATACTGATGTGCACTGCACAAATCCAGCCGATCTCATTTCTGCTCGTTCTCTTGTTTTTTTTTCTCTCCCCCTCTTTCTCGATCTATTTCTCTCGTGCATCACCTGCCAAGTGTATGAGTTTCACTGCAGCGGTTTTTGCCTCTGAGTACTGAATCGCTTGCGACGCAACTTCGTCGTGCGGCAATGAGGACAGATAGGAGGAGGAGGAGAGAGAGAGAGAGTGCACACTTAAAAGCGCTTCATTGTTGTTCGCGTTCGAGGTGATGAGTACGAAATGGTATAAGAAAGAAACACAACTCACTCTCTCCGCCGCTAATGGCTGATCCTCAGCTAAATTAAACATGCGATAAGTCAAAGGGCGGCTGTGTTCTCGTTATCACACTGCCATACATGAATCATTTCAATGAGTGCTGCAAATCAAATCAATCGTTTCACCCCTGCTGAGGGCAACCTGTTTTTTTTTGTTCGCGCATACTTTCGAAACTCCCGATCATTCCTAATCAGAAATAATTTGATCATCCAAAATCAGCAGTGAAGCTCAGACATCCATGGTGCCACTATCAATGCGGAGAACCCACGAAAATACCCCAGTCGTAAGAACAGCTTCACTCACGTTTCCTGGTTACTTATTTCAAGGTGTTGCATTCGTGACCAAAACTGTCATCCAAAATTTAAAATTGATTTTTTCGCTGACAGATGGCAACGACATTTCAATTATTCCAAGACTCCTTGTGACTTCAGGTAGATAAATTTACGTTTATTTCAATCAACATTTTTCGTTTTCTGTCAAGTACCAAAGTTGGGAAAAAACTATGAATAAATTTTGAATGCATTTTCTGTTGCATTCAATTCGTCAATGGATGCTGTTGTAAATGAGAAAGGAATCCTTTTCTACAAAACTAATCGACCATTAGGAATTTTCCATTGCTAATTTGCGTCCGCAAACGATTTGTTTACAATTCAGGTGCTGTTTCAAACCGAATTCAGTTGAAAATTCTCTCGAACACACTATGCAATTGAGGTTTGTTTGACCAGGTTCTGGATGGCGCACTGTGATGTGTGCTTTTAGTGATTTCATGGTCGGGTACATTGATTCACATATATGACATCGGGGCGCGTTGCGGTCACCATGAACGCTTTCCACGTGATGTTTCTGAGTGTAGGTCTCGTAGAATTTTCTGGGACAAAGTGGGCAGCCGACCATCACAACGCCTTCGTGCACTCGACTCGCGTGTATCTCCACGTGGTCCATACGTCCATACGCCTTCGAACAGCCTGGAAATGAGCATTTGTATGGTTTGATACCTAAATGTATTACGTCTTTGTGCTTGGCTAGGTTGCGCATCACTTTGAATGTTTTTCCGCACAGCTCGCATTTGAACGTTCTTTTGGCCTTAGCTGGGTGATGGGTTTTTGCATGCAACTTCAGTGCCACCTTTGCTGTGAAACATTCTCTGCACTCCAAGCACTTGAATTTGGAAGCGACACGTTTCTTTCTGGCCACACGTTTCTGTTTTCCGATGGGCTTGAGCGATCCATTCTCAAATGTATTTCCATCCGCCGCATTATGGATTTTGGCGCCATCGGATGCGACATCTTCCTCATCAACTTCATCCCCACTTAACAATATGTACTCGTACGTGAGAGATAGAGCGTCTGTTGTGCATCCCACTTCGCGCGGGTCGGGCAAGAGGATCGGTTTGGAATCATGTTCGGAAGCAACGGAATCGAATTCCATGTTTGATGATTCCACCGCATCATCACGGGCACACTGCGATTGCGTTGCTGATGTTTCCATGGGAGTGAACTGGGAATCGGAATTAGGGACGCATCCGAGCGGAATTCGATGCAAAACAACCCGTACTTGTGGATTCATATCATCCGGCTCAATTTTCCTAGAAAAAATTGTAAAAAAACGCATATTACAGAGTGGCTTCGATAAATCAAAAGACGCGACTTACACGACGGCCTCAGTTCGCGCATTTGATGAGATCGGAGGATCAGCGAAAACCATTGGCGGTGGTTTACTTCGCATTTGGATGTCGACGGTCGAACACACTTTGTAAAACCGAAAGTATTCATTGATTCTATTCACGCAACTCTGACATATCCTGGTGGATTTGTCGCACTTTTCCACCTGTGGAATGAACGATGCGTCGAATTGTGTTAGTTTGTTTGGTTCCATTCAAACTGCGAGCCATCGAAAAACAGTACAAAAATACTCAAATTACCCGAATCCCGACACATGCGAATATTTTTTCGCCCATTTGGTCCAGGTGGTCGTCGAAAAGGTCCAAATTGTGGTAGCCGAACGTACAGCACAATCGACATTGGAGAATTCCGCATGATTCCACCATTTTTTCTTCGCTCACTCTTTTACACAGTCGCTTGATTCGAACTATTTGAAGAATGGCCGACCGATTCGATCGATGCAAATAAATCGAAAAATCCGGATTGCATCGAATGATTTTTGGTTGAAGGCGCCCAACACAACCGGACTTTTTCCCTGCACACAACCAACGCAAATCTAGGCGATTCGAATGCAATAAGTTTATTGTGACGATTGCAGAAGCACTGCACCGCTTGTCTGTCGAAGAACGAATGACAGTTTTAGTCTACGCCGGCGGCACACGCCACCGAGGTATTTCACCGTTATTGCGACGCTCACTCATGCCAGAATATTTCAGCACTCTATTCGAACGGATAGTATCAGAGGGCAATCCTAACGTAATGAAGGAGAACTCAGTGTCACTCATTGGTTTCCTGAAAGCATTCGTTGCATACGAAGTATGCTCGAGAAGAGCAACGGTCAATGGACGGTATGGGCCACACGCACTACTTCTCCACCATAATGTTGCGTAAGTGTGCGATGGGCATGGGGAAGAAGCGCGCGTGGCTTACATCAACGACCGAACGTTGCCGTCCTCGAGCATGCTTCGTTTGCTCCGAATGCTGCAGGGAAAACAATATGATAAAATGCGTTCTCATTCATTACGTTCTGCTGTCAGTTGGGATGATAGTCTGGACAGTCCTTTCGTAGTCATCAAATGGCAGATACTCAACTCTATTGTTATCCATCTCAAGCAACGTTGCAAAAACGGCGGACCTTTGTCGTACCCGAAAGCAAAAGAATGCACACCTTTTCTGGGAAGAGTGAGGACGAAACTTGCACTTCTCGATGAGAATTAATTTCCATGCAAAACACACGCATCGTATCAATTGAGTTGGTATTTTAATGTAAATTCAATACATTTGGGGCGAATTCATCGAGAGAATTTCGCATTCGAATTAAAACAAAAAAAATCTTATTTGAATTCATTTGGTGGCGCAGTTGATGCTCAGCGTTGCCTTGGAATCGTGTTGGAGCCCTATGCCTTGGTGTTTTTCTTTTGTGGTTTGGGTTGACCGCCCTCACGGAAACCGTTTCGGAAACGGCGACGGACAATTTTCAAATAGCGGCAGCGACCCGTTCCGGTCGTCTTCCTCCTCTTTCCCTTTTCGGACCAATTATCTGCATATGGAGAAAACAAACGAAATTCATTAAACGGATCAATTCATTTTCATGTGCGGTGACCGGTGAAAGCACGAAATGGAATCGAGCGATCTAACTGTGGAAAACTTTTAAAGAAATAACTTATGTGACCGTAATTTCCCTTGTACGTTTCCCAAATTTATTTGCCGATGATGCTAGAGACACGTACTGTTATGTGTGTACTGTACGCATCTTCAAAGACATCGGACATTTTCATTACAATCATTCTGATGGTTTCACTTACATGAACGTGTTTTGGCCGCTGGGTATCCGCATTGGGCACAGGTCGATTTCTGGATGTGATACGATGAGCGACCGCAACGACGACACAATGTGTGCGTCTTGTTGTGGCGCTTTCCAAAACTGGTTGTTCCCTTCGTCTGTGAACGGAGGACAAATGACAAAAGCAATCATTTAGTTTGATCGGATGGTCTTTCGGCAACAATTCATCGCGAAACAATCGAACGTAAATGCTTTGGAAATTATCGCAGGAGAATTTCGTGGACGTCGTAGTGTTGACATCGAATACCGCCTGTCCCAACCAAATTCCAATTTTTGCACTCCAAATTTACCGACGCATCGATGGCATTTTCAGTGAAATAAAGGAATGGGTCGGATGAGCGAAACACCACGATTCATTCCATGCATTTTACGTTCGATTCAGTGGACAGATGATTGGGAAAAAAATCAATTTTAATTTTGGATTTTGGTGCGGAAAATAAACATACCATTTTTGCCGGTGACAGCTACGAAAAGATTGAATCAATTTGACATTTGGTGGCATCCCGAATTTACACGCGCACACACTCATTCGGTTTGGTATGGAACAGGCGAACGATGTGCAATTCAACGCTAGATGGATGCGTTCAATGTCCTCTTCGCCGAATCACGAAACAATGCAATGATCGAACAAGTTCGATTAAGCTATATGTGGCATTGAAAACATCCGAGTTCATCCATTGTCTTCTGTTTTGTATCGATGAACATATTTCGTTTGGAGCAAACCAAAGTGTACGCGGAAATGGATAACATTTCTGAAGACAGTAATACGGTCGTGTGCCCGTACAACCCAGCCCACACCCCCATGAGATCCCGGTTCGTGACGAATTTGGTGAAATGCGCGAAAAACTATCCGGATTCAAAACTAATCAAGTGTCCATTCGATTTCACCCACCGCATCATGCCAGACGAGCTCCAGGTTGGTGACATTTTCACAGAATGCATGCGTCAATTGATCGCTGTTTTTGATCTCGTTTCAGACACACAAAGAGACCTGTCCATCACGAGCATCGTTCGATCACTACTGCTACAATGTCCAAAATCGGAACTCCTGATCCGACAGGAGAGCTCCGTCAATCTTTGTTCCCCAACTACATTCGATGAAGACGAACGCTATGCTCACGACAAAATGAACAGAATATTCGAACTAAAAATACTTAACAATTAGCCACGAGCCATCGCATCAAAATGAAATCTATCAAATATGAGAAAGAGAACTCATTTGCGTTGATATTTTTGAATGGAAAACAAAAGATTGAGAATGGAACAGACGAAAGAAGTTTGATATCCAATTCAATGCCAGATGGGTGCGTTTAATGTTCTCTATGTCGAAAAAATGCGATGCTGGAACTAGTTTGATTGAGCGCTAGCTGGTTGTCATTTCACATGAAATAAAACGTTCATCCAAAGTCATTCAGTTTGCATCGTTAAGCATATTTTGTGCAAAATACAGTAAAGTGCACGCGAAAATGGATAACCTGCCCGGATACGGTGATACGGTCGTGTGTCCGTACAATCGAGCGCACGTCATCATGAAATCACGTTTCGTAACGCATTTGATGAAATGCGAAAAGAACTATCCGGATTCGGAACTGGTCAAGTGCCCATTCGATATCTCCCATCGCGTCATGCCAGACGAGCTGCAGGTTGGTGACGTTTTCACAGAATACATGCGTCAATTGATCGCTGATTTTTGATCTCGTTTCAGGCACACAAAGAGACCTGTCCATCACGGGCATCATTCGATCAGTACTGCTACAATGTTCAAAGTCGGAACTCCTGATCGACAATCTTTCTTCCTCAACTACATTCGATGAAGGAGACGACCATTCCGCCACTATGCATTGCGCTTTGCGCACCCTAAAATATACGGAACAATCCAACTAAAATTACTTAACGATTAGCCACGTGCCACCGCATCAAAATAAAATGTATCGATTATGAGAAAGAGAACTCACTTGCGTTTAAATTTCTGAATGAGAATAGAACATCCGAAAACGGTAAATGAGTTGGCACACTCCGATTCCGTTGCAGTCGACATTGACAGCACCACTACGACCTCTATCAAATTATATTCGTGCGAATCGGTGCCGCTGTTATTGTTGTTTTTTTACATTGCATCAAAGGCGTGGAGATGCTGCTGTGAAGAGATTTTTTTTCTATGTACTACTCAGCATTGAGGATCCGCCTGATCTACGATCGGAGAGAATGTTAATTGGAAATCAAAGAATAAAACTCAAACACAATCGATAATTATTTATGAATTGAATTTATGCATTCATTTTATTGTTATTTTCTTTCTCTCTCCCTCTCTGTCTATTGAAATCGTGAATAAATTGAATATATGCGTACCTTATACGTAATAGTAATGATAATAATAATAATATATATTTCATCTAAATATGCATGTATAAGTAAATCATATATAGGCTTCTTTTCGTCCTTGTGTTCATTCATTCCTACATGCGACGTATCGCATTTGCAAAGCGACTACAATTTCTGAGTACGATCGGCTAAACGGCAAGCACGATCGTTGTGAAATAAAGTGATGAAATTCCATGGACCAAATATACATTGAGCTCTACTTAGCCTGATGCAACAATTTTTAGGTTTATTGAACCGATCACTGATTATTCGAGCTACAAGACATGGAAAAAGGGAGCACTGGAAGATTTCGCTCCTCCTTGTATGTGCATGTGCAATCGACAGAATGACCTGAAAAACATCGGCTTTTCATGATGCGTCAAATTCAATGAAAATCTATTTTCTGCTCGTGTCGACTGTTTGGCCGTTTTTCCATGACTGATTGTGGTCGCATTGCTCATTCGATTTGATGTGAATGCGCATGCGGCATGCCCATTTTGCCCAATTCGATTATGATTTAGAGAAAACAGTGCGTTCTTAAATTCAGTGTTTCTATTCTAATCGTCGGAATGTAGCTCTTCGGGTGAGTTGAGATTGATTTCTTGTCTCTCAGTGTCCATAAGCAAAGCTTGGAGCGAATTCCAAAATGTCGAGAAAAAATCGCAAGAATCACTTGGGAATCGCATCAATCACCGCTGTACAAAAATTCACGAAAAATACTGAGAATCATATCTAAAAGCACTTTCAAAACACTCCAAGAGCTACACTCCCTTTTCGATTCTAATTGAATTTTCTCGAATTAAATATAAATTAATTACGTCTACCTCTACATGTAGGTGTGTCTATTGTCTAATATATTTAGTAATAGTATATGGTTTTTGTTTCTCCTAATTAATTTCAACTATGCCAATCAATAGATAATATCAGTAAATATATAATTTCAATAAAATATACAAATATATTTGCGAACATGATTCTGATGAATGTTTTCAATTTTTCCATAGATTCAGAAGGGAAAAGAAACTAAAAATATTAACGAGTTCCGTTTGAAAGCGAAAAAGTCAATTAATAATGCTCCACGTTTTCGCCTAAATCCCACGAATATTTAAATTTTGAACAATTCCAGAGCGCGCACTTGGAATTATGGTCAGCACCTAGCATAACAAAATATAAAAGCAAGGAAAGAAGTACGAAAAGCGATTTTCGTGTTAAAAATAGAAGAGTTTAGGTCATCTTCGAAGGCGGTTCACTGTT
>JANTFB010145522.1:0-10546 GCA_026546635.1 Porricondyla nigripennis | reverse complement strand
ATCAGGCATACGCGATATGCGATATGCGAACGGCGTATGGAGTTGAACGATTTGCTTTCAATTTGTGATTTGCCAACCATTCAAACTCTTACGGCGATTTTCTCCATTTCATTTTTATAGCTGTGCTCTGTATTATGCATGAATGGATCAACGTGATTGGCGTGAAAGCGATCGGCACAATTTGTTCGTTTTTCTTCGCATTCACAAATCTGTCGTAAATTGCATACGATTTGAATGTTGCGATTTGAGACCTGAAAAAGTAAATCCTAATCAAGTGCCTTTCCCAGGCAAACAAATAACATACACATTGGTGATGTGTGCTCTTGTACAGTACATATGGCGTAGGTATTACAGCCGACGCCTTTGCATCTCATTAGGGAATGATGACGTATCGTGAATTTTGAAGACACAATGGTGGCCACTTCATATATGAGTACAGTACAGATGCTGGTAGTACCCATTGCTAGAGCATGGCGGTAGAAATCTACGTCATTGTCTGCGCGGAGAAGTTTATGCACTCACTTTGTGAGTTTCCCTTTTTCTCCTGTTGGAGGCATAGGGCCTCAGAAGAGGTTTTCCACCGTACTCGCCAGCAGTCATCCTAGCCTCAACCCACGTGAAATGTCTGACGATTGGAGGTGTATGAAAAATAGGCTACATTTCGTGATTTGGGGTTCAAGTTCATGTCGTCAAGACTAACAAGTTATAGACGATTCATGCCTCAACCAAGCTAAATTTTGTACTAGAAAACGGAAAAATAACCACAGAGAGAACTACTGGCGTGTGCAAGGAGCTATGTGTATCGATAGAAAGGTATTGAAATGAGCTATAGAACAAAAATTAAAAAACGGGAGAAACGGTAACCTAAAAGGTTGAATCCGGCATCAAAAAGAAATATTGTCATGAGAAACGATACAATGTTCGGTGACACCAAAGTTTCATTTAATTTTTCGATAGAGCACAAAATTACAATTACGACGAGTGCTCATACTCGAAAATCGGTTTAAAATTGGCAGAGCTAGAAATTTTCAAATTTCAGAGAATAAAGTATCGAAAAAACGTTGATTTTTTTCTCAATTTTTTTTCAAGACGAACCTACGGACACAATTTCAAGAAAATCACGCATGATCAGTCGGATTTCATCACGTTTTGATTTGATATGGGCGAATTATCTCCACTTTTTGAAAAAAGTCTGGTGCACAGAATGAATGTCAAATCATTTACCGACATGCTATTTGAAACTTTCCCGAAAGATTGGTGCGATCGACTCAATTCCACTTACTCTGCATTCTGCTCGAGCATAATAAGAAAATGCGTTATTTAATTGTGTAAGAAAAATGTTTATTTATTTTACATTTATTTTTGTGGTTTTTGTTTTGTTTGTGTGTGTATTTGTGGGCTTATTAATATTATACATATAAATTGACATACTGATGATCATCACAAGATAATGTGGTGATAATAAAATTAATAAGTTTATATTTTCTAAATGGTTTGTGTGTGGTACGTGCCTGACAGCAGGCAGGGGGCCACTTCACAGAAACGATGTTACGACAAAATCTAAATTTCCGACATTTCCTCCGAAATTTTGCTGAGTTTGTCAACTTTACATAGAAATACGATACGCTTTCCCGTTCTTGATATTCAACGCTTGAAGTCGCTTCAATTTCGACCTATTCCTTTTTTACTTATGGTATGTCTGGCTCTGGGTTTTATTTGTCAAAATCTCCTAAGATTTTCTATTTTGTTTTCAGAATTAGCAGCGTAGTTATTGAACAATTTTTCCTGTATGATGTACATATTTAAATTCACAATGACCATGAGATATTTTGGAAATGAAGGAAATGAATTATGAATCGCTCTAGAATAACACTATTGATTGTTGTTGTTGATCCCCGATAATGTACCGTTGTGATATGAAATTTATTAAAAACCGACTGCCAAGTAGAATACGTGTTATTAGACCGGTATTAGAGATATTCCAATTCATTTTTTTTGCTGTTTTAGTTTTGATTGCGTTCGCGTATCGACGTATCGTGCAGAAGGTGTATAGAAGTTTGTGAAGCCACAATAATACAACCGCCCTTGATTCGATTGAACCAAGAAATCGCGATAGACTACCGATAGACGAATCTATGAAACCTCGGGGCCACCTCACTTTCGTGATTGTGGATGCCACTCCTGTGACTCTAAGAACCGCTACAGTGTGCTCAAGGATCGCTGTACTGATCTTGTAGACCAACCCAGTGGGCCTTAAAGCCATTTCGGTGAACCTGTCACACCGGTGCGCTTCGTTTATCCAGAAGTAACCTCAGTGATAATACGAGTCACCTTAATATAATTCGGAACCAAAGTAGAAAATCTAAGGAACTGAAAGAAATCGTAGGCACCGTCCTCGGAATACGAATTTTTCTGAGCCCAGAAAAAATGGAAAACAAAACCTATCACGAGGCTTCCACGAAAATAGAGGCGAAAACAAAGAAAACCAGAGAAAAAAAAATATATTTACTTCGTATCTCGTCTGATCCGGGCGTTACTATCTACTTGGCATTTTTTTTAACAACGTATTCAATTCCCTGGGAGCATTAAATTCCAAATTTAGAATGCAAATATCATCATAACAGAAATATTTTATTATTATATTCATTATTTTATTATGTGCTATCAAATCTCCGAAAACCGGTGAAAAAAAAGAACATCTAAGGAAACATAAGTAAATTGGTAACATGGTTGTGTTGAATAACTAAGACGCTAACTCTTATGAAAATATTATATTGAAAAAAAAAACATGTTAGTCGTGAAATTTAGCGACTAGCCCGGCATCTTAAAAAATGACACCATGACATATGATAAAGAAAAATATGTCAAAGAATGTGTTCATTTTCCATAAAGGCTGACATACGATTTCTATGTAGTTTGGCAGTTTGCTGAATGCAATTTTGCCACTGATCGACATGCAGCGGTAGATTTGATAATGTAGCACCTGTGAAACAGGCCCCAGCAACTATGGAGGAATCAAATTACACTTATCTGTCCGATCACAATTTACCCTCATATCCTCATATCCCTCTCACTTTTTTTCTAAAACACACGATGAAAAGTTTCTTACTTGACTGAGCTTGGGACCCAGGGCATAGCTCATCTGCGGTCGGGCACCGTAGCCGTAGTCAATTTTAATCATTAAAATATGTTTGCAGAACTACGAATCATTTATTCATTTTTTCGTATTTTCTCGACTTTTTTGTTCTCGATCTTTTACATGTTTCACCATCGAGCAGAGCGCTTCGATCACATCACAATACATTTTAGCCACCATTTTTTGGCAATTCTTCTTGCTTCCGATTCTACAAGAGATTCACTCACTCGAATGAAAAAAATCTCATAGCATAGAGAGCTCATCCCAATAGTTTGGATTGGTCGATCACCATGGAGTGACATTGGCACTGATCTCAATCCATTTGGTGTGCCAATCTTAAAAAGGAACAGTTTGAACGGCTTCGTCTCGAGGGTGATTATTATAATCATAAAATCTCTCCAATACTAGTCGGTCAGGATATGCGGAATGTGAACAAATCAAAAGTGGGTGTGCGACGTGTGTGCCGTGCGGGACGGGGGAAGATGTGTTTCTAGTTTCACATGCTATAGGAATTGCTTTTAGTGACAATCAAATAAATTAAACATTAAATTCTAAATTAAAAGTCGATCGGGCGATGAACTTGAACTACTACGAAACACCATGTAATTTGATAAATTATTGAATAGAATCACGGGAAAAAATAAGGATTCGTGATTCCACCTATTCTCGCCATACGCAGGATGCACAAGTGGCTCCGAATGATTGAGCAGATCGCGCGGACGACATCAATCTTGATTTTCATTGAATACCTTGCATGTGTAAGTTAATGGCTACAATATGTGCGTGTGTGTGTGTGTGTATGTGTGTGAGGATGGAAAGGAAGAAGGGGTTCTTGGGTACGTATATGTGTTTCGAGATGTGCGCACGCGCAGAGTGCAAATTAATTTCTCTTAGCTTCTCAACTGGGCAACGACTAATCCGGTGACAATTAGACCTATTATCACAGCTATCGCCAGCAGGAAAGCCACTTTTCGTCGATATTTGGACTGATATTCGGCCGCCTTGATCAATTCAGATGTACCGGCCTCAACATCACCGGCTGCATGATCAATACTGTTTTCAATGGTATCTGCGTGAGAACGAAAGTAAAAAACGACGATTGCGTGAGGTCAAATGGGTTCTTCAGCCGCCCTCGGGGAGCGAATTAACAGACTCACCAATGTTCTCTCCTTGTTGATGAATTAATGTGTTCAATTCACGCATAATCTGATTGATATCGAGGACATCGTCTTCAATTTGTCTTACCCGTTGTTCCCGTTCCTTTAACATCGACTGGTCGAATTGTAAATTCTGTTGCAGCGATTTCTGTTTGTTGTGGAACAGCAAATCTTTGTCGCTACTATTTGTATTCTCGTCCTGATTCATATCATCTTGCTGTGATGCATTTATCAAAAGTATTCCCTTCATCTTGGCGGCGATTTGCTGTGAATAAATTCCGCACAAATGAATACGCTATCAATCAACAAAACGACGGGTATTCTGTAATATGTCACACAATACAAACCTGCTGGCTGGCCGAATAGATTTCTACGATCTTACGAAAATCGGATGTCAATTTTTCAACTTGCAATTTCTGCTGTTTATCGCCGTGTCGCACCACCACCGTCAACCGTTGCAGATCCTTATTTGTGCTGATAATTTTGAGATTGGCCGACGATTGAATCGTATGCCTGCAATTGCGTGAAAGCGATCCGAAAAAATGAACCAATGTGAAATGCAAGCAAAACGCATTAGATACGTACACTTTGTCTCTGATCGCAACGGTGTCCTTGGGTCCGCCAATAATTTTGATGATTTTCTCTAAGTGATGCCAACTGGATTTCACCGAGCCAATATTTTGTGCAATATTTTCGCTGAGTGACATAAATTCCGTTGGACTGAACCCAGCGAATGTAACATCGCTGCCGGCGATCATACCTGATGTTCCAGCCATTGGAACGTTGCCAGTGCTCGTTGCACCGTAATCTCGAAGACCCCGAAAACCGCTACCGTTGCCGCTAGCGTTCGAAAGACTTCGTGACATTATCCAATCGATCTACAAAAGACCAAACGAGTCGACCGGGGAAAAAAACGAAAAAAATCTTGAGTTTTTTTTTTCTGCCGATTCGTGTAAGAACGATGACGACGTTGCTGACGATAAAAAAAACGTTTGTGTGCATGTGTTGCTTTTTTCTTCTTATGTTGAGCACAGAAAATGGAGTCTCGGATAAAATTGAAGCCGTACATGTTCGTTGCACAACGCAAAAATGTGGCGTCGCTCAATGATGATGGCTCATCGAAATATTCGTGTCGATAGTGAGTTGCTTGCGCCTTCGTCGAATGAATCACTCTTATTCGTGAGCGTAATCATATTTAGCTAGACAGCCACAGCTGTCGACGCCGCCATCAATGCATGCGTAATCGCGAGACTAAAGTCGAAAACTCAAAAGTCACATCAAAGGTAAAACAATTCAATTGTGTCGTCAGTCATGTTGCACCAACAACAAACTTCGAAACGAGAAAAATCGTTTTGCATCGACTATATTTCTGCATTGATTTCCTTTTTTTGCGCACAAATGGATCGGCTCGTTCGAAAAAATGAAAAAAAGAAACATTTTGTAGGCTCGTGTGTGATGTGTGTTGTTGCACGGTACCAAAGCACAAAGGCAATGTCACGGAAAATACTTTTTGAATGGTTCCAAACTAACATCCATTCGCACACAATTGCATTCATTTCGAACTTTTTCCACATTCATTGCACCGTGTCACCCGCAAGCGATTTGTTCTTTTTTTGCCACACATTATCGGAAGGGAAGGAAAACGGCAAAAATATTCGGTCGTCGATAGCTCGACATTCGAATAGTGTGAAACCAAAGGACAGTGAAAGAGAAACAGCGGAAAAGTCGCACTTACGATTCGATGGCCGTACGATGATACACTGCGTCAAGCCAGACGAACGATTTCGTTTATTACGATTTTTTTTTCGTTATTGTCAAGCGAACGAGAAGATGAACACAACTCACCGCGCGATTAATGAAATGCGATAATGACGAAATCACCGTAAGCTCACGCTGCCCTTGCCCGAACAATATTCTATCTCTGTCGCAATTAGTGCCCCGTTTCCTACTCACTTATCGCGTCACACACAGATTTCTTCAAATACAATTCAATTTTGCCTTTTTTTCTTCTTTCATTCCTGTACTCAGCGATTTCACTTTGCTCAAAGCACAGCAATTGTAGTGAATGTCGCGTACACTGACAAGAGTTAATGAAGAATGAATGCAAACAGTTCTTTTCTCTTTTTTTTGTCTTCTCTTTTTTTCAAAGTGTGGAAACGTCATTCAAATGATGGTGCGCAATTGACGTTTCGTGTGCACCAAAATCGTCGATTCGATGTCCGTTCGATTGTTTTTCTCTTCTCATTTTGCAGCGAATGATCGAACCAATCATTTGACTTAAATGCGCATCTTTCGGGGAGAAGATGGCACATCCAAATGCTGTTGAGCTATCACGCGGTGAACAAAACCAAATGTGAATTGATCACTTTGGTCGTCTCCACTGCATTTGAATTGCGTAGATTTGGCATATGCAGCGAGCGGAGCCAACTTCAGGTTGTTTTTCACTTGAATTGAGAGAAGAAGAAAAAACAAATGATAACAAAACGACACAAATACACTTGTACGCATTGACACACAGCGGGTCCTCACAGCTGAATGTGGGGCGAGTCAACACACACACACACACACACTTAACGTTTGACGTTTACATCATCGGCACCGTGTTGGAATCGTCTGTTTTCCCGCATGTGTGTCGTTCGTTGATGGGTGTGTGTGTCATATCCCAACGCACGTCCGTACACTTCTCACTCGCACTCGTCACAATTTGAGAAACGACAGATGGAAATTGCAATCGCATGTGAAACGTTGAACATCGTACTTCTTTGAATAGAAGACAGCCCGCGATACACACACAATTCGGTGCGTTTATTCGTACGATTTACTTGTATTTCCTGCAGTCGTGTAAGGCATCTGTGACCCGCAGCAGTAGCAGCAGCAGTGACAACGACAACAGACGAATTTAAACTCGCAAACAAACAAATTTCAGTGGATTAAAACGGAAAATAAATATTGAAATTGAAGTGGCTTATGCTCAGTGCCCCCGTTTGCATCGAACAAACGAAATCAATGAAATTCGTACTTTGCGTGCGTGTGCACACTGTTCGATCGAATTGATTTTTTCTTTCTCCGTGCCGTCGAGTGCAGTTGTTGTGCGATGTGAATAGAGTGCATTTCTCGTGAATCGAAAAATAAAATAATATGCATGGGAACCTAGCGGTGGAAAGGGCGAGCGAATAGTGAATGATTCGCGATTGAGATGGATTATCTTCGAACGAAAATGGAAGCGATGATGGGCACGGCAGATTCGGCGACAACGATGACGACGACTTACAATAAGTGGTTCAATTGGATGCTTGCGATTTTCGAGAACAGTTTCAAGGACAATGTAAGTGTGTCGAATGTCGCGTGTATCGTATGCGGAAATGGCGCCCAGCTCGACCACATTTCTAATCGTTTCAGACAATTTCGCTTTGTCGTTTCAAGGTCTATTGGACGATTGGCACGGCGATTGCGGCCATTTTCATCACAACTGTAATCCTGTTTTGGTTCAGGTGGTTGAACAAAGGTAAAAAAAAGTTATTCGATTGAATGGACGATAGTTGTTATCGTTCCTGTTTTTTTATCTCTCCTCGCCCCGATTGCCACTGAGATTAATCGTCTGCTGGCGGTTCGCCGAGTGCCGTGTTTATGCGGTGCGTCACGTGCATGCTTCATATCGCACACACATTGGCTGTCAATTCGAAAGACTGAATTTGACGATCCCCGGGCTTTTCGCATTAATCCACACTTGTTTTTCGTATATTTTGTTAGCCCTTATCTCGGTTACGGGCTAAATGATATGCGCTGCAGCCAAATCGATTTCGCTCTTCCATTTTTTTTGTGCGGTTACGCCTGAACCAGCACAGTACCAATCAAAATCATGGAGGCGTCCAAAGTCCGCTTGCGAACGAACGCATTCAAGTTCAAGGAAATAATAAAGAAAAGTATGAACTCCAGCGAGACATCTATTCTCCACCATTAACAACAGCGATACGTCGATTTCACCGCCGGACGTGACTAAAAATAGTAATTTTCGTGATTACAATTTCCAATGCTATCGAAGCGTGCAATGCGCCGTAAAAAACATTTTGTTTTACGAAACAGCAGACAACATAACAGCGCTCGTTGTTTGTCTCGCATACTTGCGAACCATTCGTTCGCCTCCGACCCATTAATCAAATTCAATTTCAGCATTTCCATTCAACGTGCACCATTAGGAAGAGAATAAATGGCCGCACTTGATATGCGATGCGTCGTTCTGCCAACCAATCCCACACGCACACGAAATTTATGAACAATTTATTTTTGAGAAAAGAAATATTGTCGATTCCATCCATTCAATCGATGATTGCGTTTGACTGGCGATGGCTAGAGGTTAATTGGATATTTCTTGCTGCTTAATCGATTCATTTTCGCGAATGCCATGGATCCGAAAATGCTCGATTTGAACTCTATCTTACCCTACCTCTCTCTCACTCAAACCTTCACTCACCGAACTATGATTTCCTTCTATTCATTTTGCAGCACGTGAGCCAGATGCAATGGATACCGTTCACCCGTACAATAATCGTTTGCGTTTTCGCAAACGTGACAAAATGCTCTTCTACGGGCGACGTATGTTACGCAAAGTGAAAACGTTGTCCGGTCAAGCGTACAACGGCCAAGGACGGAAGCGGCGGGCTGTGATGCGATTCGCCAAACGATTTTTGTATTTGCGCCGCGATGATACACTTCCGATGCAATTGAGGACCGTCGAACCGCCGCTGGAGTATCTCGAAGAGACGGCCGAGGGCTTTGACAAAGTGCCCCCGGATGCCTTCTGCATGCTGCAAGGCATCCGCATATTCGGCCATTTCGAGAAACCAATCTTCCTGAAGCTATGCAAATACACGGAAATCATAACGTTGAATACAAATGAATTGCTATTCAAGATCGGTGAGTGCGTGCGCAGACACTACGTAACACGGGCCGTATTCGCGATTCGTAAATGTCTAATTCGTTTTCACCTTTCGCTGCAGGCGACGTTGACGATAGTGTGTTCATTGTTCAGTCCGGCCAGTTGAATGTGCTTATCAACAATACCGACGGAAGTACATTGTCGTTGAAGCATGTGAAACGCGGCGAGTCGGTTACATCGTTGCTCAGCTTTATTGACGTCCTCGCCGTGAGTCACTTTCCGCGCTCGTCCCATCGCGCGCGTGCCCTCAGTCGTTCATCCATTTCATTGTTTCTGTTTTGCAGGGAAATGAGAGTATTTACAAATCGGTTACAGCGAAAGCGGTCGAACCGTCGCAAGTGATTAGGTTGCCGATGCGAGCATTGAAAGATATTTTCGACGAGAATCCGGATATTTTGGTGCGTGTCGTACAAGTCATCATGATTCGATTGCAGCGCGTTATATTCACGGCGTTGCGCAACTATCTCGGACTCAATTCCGAATTGGTGCAACCGCGTCCGCACAAAGACAAACGAATGTCAATGGCACAGGTGACGCCAATAGCACCCAATGCAACCACCTCGTCAAGCATACCCATTTCGACACCAATTACCGCCACGTCGATTCCTCTGAATAAAGGTTCGCCGACACATTACAAACGTTTCGACAAAGATTTCGTTCACACGTTATCCACCGAGTCAAATGATTTCGTTCGACCCGATATGCTGAACGATCTCTCAGAAAATTCAATGCCAAAGCACAATCGCAGGATATCGGTGATTGGCGACCGTGATCCAGATGTGACGACATTGTACGCATTCGCAATCGATGGTTTTCTCAGGGAGCTGGGCCTCAAGGAGACCGACAGACACTTACTGGAGGAAAATGTGGAATTCAAAGAGGCCGAATCAGGCATCACGTTGCTCTGCGAAGGCTCCGAAGATGTAAGTCACTGATGAGCGATCGAATATTGCCAGAAATTAATAGGAAAAAATCAATTCCACAGGATGTGTGCTTGCTGTACATTTTGAGCGGTAGCGTATCGGTTTTGCAACAAAGCACGGGCAAGCCATCATCTGAAGTTCATTCGTACAATGCTCACTCGGGTGATATGCTTGGCGGGCTATCGGTGCTGACAGCAGAGACATCACAGTACACCGTTCGTGCTCGCCACCATACCAAAGTAGCCATTTTGAGCAGGAATTCGGTGTACAGTTTGATGCGCGAACGACCATCGACTGTAGTGTACGTGGCAAACAGTGTTGTGCGCAAACTGTCGCCCCTCGTCCGACAATGTGACTACGCCTTGGACTGGGTATTTCTCGAGTCGGGTCGTGC
>JANTFB010145300.1:0-10554 GCA_026546635.1 Porricondyla nigripennis | reverse complement strand
ACCGGAATCAGAAAACACGGAGCCGGGTTATTCGGTGTAATTTTTGTACTGAAAACCCACATTTGACACCAATATTACACTTCCACATTTTCGTGAGTGTGTGGATCGAATGAATGAGCCTCCGCGGTAAAGAACCAACTTGCACGTTTAAAATATAATCGAATGAATCGAGTAGTGAATTGATCTCTCCGAACTTCCCACGCACACTGACGTTGAATCATATTTTCTAAGCGGAAATTCATTATTGCCTTTTAAGACACGTCGAATCGCCCGTCATCAATTTGTGCTAGGCGAACCCATGCATTTCACATTGACGGTTGTGGTGTGCTGTGCTACAAATGCGCGACAAATATTTTTTTTTGTTCAATTATATAGGTATATCGATCGATCCATTGGGTTACTCGTCTAGCCCTACGGATACGTGTCCTTGACAATCGGTTTCGTCTGATTCTCTGATTGAATTCAAACTGCATCAGTTCATCAAATGCATTAGCATCGGAATCCGTTCCTTTGGCCCTATGTCGCCCTGTAATAAATCAATGCGTCTCATTGTCACCAGCCATCCGTTCGCATGCACCTGCTCACTAATAGTTTTTTACGAACATAAATTCAATAATTGCTTTATTCCTAGGAATCGTCGTGTGGTGATGGCGCCTGGACACGATGCCCATAGATGACTTGCCTTGTTAGAAGAAAACCAATGTACGGAATCCTGCTGTCGTTTTTATTATATGTCACTCTGGACATCAAGATGTTTGCTTTTATGCTTACCCTCGCCCATTAAGTTGAGATATTACCAGTTACCACTATTTTTCAAAAATATTAATTTTCGTTTTGATTTTTTTTCTTTCCTCCATAATTCCATTTTCGCTTCAAGTGCAATTCGGGTACATTATCATTCGGAATGTTTATTTTTTTTAGTCTGTCGCTTACATTCGTGAATGATGAACGATATATCATAGTATTTTTCTAGTTATTTTTTTCTTTCTGCAGGTGAATTCAATTATATTGATTGAGTTGAGTGAACTTTGCATGTTTTCATTCTTTTTTATTCCACAGAATGGTCTCATTGCACCGTATACTATACATTATGGGAGAAGATATTCAAAACATAGGTTGTAAACGGTAGCTAATCGCCACGATTTATTCGAGTAATAGATAATGAAAATTCAGTGATCTTCTGTTGAAATGTCATTGGAGTCATGCCCCGAATCCTTGTCACTGTCATCGTAGTCATCTTCTTCATCTTGATCTGACATATCAACCAAAAAGTCTGGATCGTCAGAATCTCCGTCGTCAGCGAACGGATCCTCGTCATTATCATCGTCGTCACCTTCGTCATCAGCTGCATCGTCATTTTTTTGTTGATTCTGAACGTTTTTCGCTTTTGATGCTTTCCGATTTGCAGCTGGATCGGCTGTGAAGTGACAACAACAGAAATAAGGCCCACCAAATCGTTTCAGCGGGTCATCAATTACACTAACTTGATGGCGGATGGGAAAATTGGCGAAAATGTGTCGGATTGCGTCGATAGCATCGAAGGCCATATGGACATGGTGTCGCACCTGGTAATGGATCGCCGTAGCTGGGTAAGCGATAGTCGCTATCACCCAGATGTGCTACTTCAGCCCGATGGGCTGGATTGCGTCTAGAAAATACCAAAGAATGAGCTCAATATTTAGTATTCTGGCACTTGCGTTTTCTTTTCAATAATCAACAATCATACCTGTAACATCTGACGCCGTATGGGCAGCAATCCCGCGATGGAACTTTGGGATCGGTGGACGAATCTGGCTCGGTTTTTATTTCGGTTTTTATTTCGGTTTTTATTTCGGTTTTTATTTCTTGTTTAACTGTCACCATACCGCTTGGGCCAGCCACCGCAGAGTTATTGCTGACATTTTGTTCGATGTCATCGTTCGGCTCGGTCTTAATGGTTTTTGGTAATGGTACGCCGTCAATTATTTCCTGATCTGCAGCTCCTTTCTGATCGTTTGTGGTGTTTGTTGGTTCGGCGGTACTTGCATTTGGTTGTTCTTGTTGCTCGTTCACTATGGATTTAGCATCATCCGATTTTGAAGTATTGGAGTTCCCAATTGGCTCATTTGAGACCGATGCCTCACAGTCATCGGCTTGCATTTCCCCGTTGTTATTCGCTACCGTTATTATCGATTCATCTGGTGCTGGCATTTCCAATACTATGTCTGTCGCATTCGGTCCGACAATCGAAGTATCGTCCTTGGACGCTCCAGCTCCATCATTTGACGCAGACACATCATTATCATCACATTGCATTTTCTCGCTTCCGCTGGCTATATCCATCATTGGCAAGGCGGAGCCGCCGGTCGCGGATCCCACTGGGAGTGTTTCCAACCCCGGTTTTCGCTCATTCGTTTTGACATTGTTGACGTCTTCGAATGCTGCATTTGACGCAGCGAAGCAATTTGAATCACTTTGAGTTTTCTTGTTCTCTCCACTGTGGTCCGTGATCGACAGTTTCTCATTCGCACAGGCATCGTTTGACGCGGGTTCATTGTACGTCATTGCGGGAACCGAACTCTGCTCGACGCCCAATGCAACTACGTCGGACATTGCTTCCGTGCCGTCACTGGCAGCCACATCGTTCATTGACTCGTCCATTTCGTCGTTTTCACTCCGCATTTTCTTGCTGTTATTTCCAGTCATCCAAGCTGGCAATTTTCTCTTCGAACCTGTAGCGGCTGTTTCCAAACTGTTCGGAGACGCCTTCATCACTGACGGCCCGTCGGTCGGCTCCTGATTCTCTCTTTGCATATTCGATTTAACAATCTCAAACCAAAATGCATCTGGAAACAAACCGAACGAATCACCTGGACTTAGCACAATCGATGCACTGGACTTATTTATCATTTGCATTGTCCCGTCATCTTTCGTCTTGTAAAAAATAGGGTTGATGTGCGTCTGCCGATGGTACCAAAGGGACGAGAAGAAATTTTGTTTTAATAAATCAAATCAATTGGGCGTTACAATTGCGAACACAATTTACCGATGTCAATGATACTGAATCGCTTGAGGTTAGTTTCAATATTCCGTGCTTTCTCGATATTCGACTGTCGACGCACTGCAGGGAAAAAATAAATCTGGTTTGTTCAATTTCGGACCAGAGGCGGGAATGTGAGTGCTTACGTTGAGCCAGCCGCGTCCTATCTCACGTTCGCTTTCAATAAGCCGATGCTCTTCCCTCGTTCCGACATTTATCAACAGTAAATGTGCCGTTTGATCCATCCTATTTGTTCAGCTATTGATTCGCTTATCGCATTGAAACCGTTCGACACTGCCGTACGGGCCGGCTGATGGATATAATACAATGGATTTTTTAGTGCGAGAGTTTCAACAAGTGTGTTTCTCGCAACAAATTATGTATTATTTTGAAATGATTTCATCATTAGTTGTCAATGTCAAGGAGGCCGCCATACCATATGTTAGTTCATGGATGCGTGCGAATGTATGCGTGCAGTAGTCGCCTTTACACAGCACCTTTACCTGTCAAACCTGTCAAAGGGGACACAGTCGATATTTCGAATTCACGAAATCTGATATTCTTTGCGAGCAATGGAAAAATGGATGCGAAGGACTACGTTCTGAGCGAATTTCATGTATATTTTTCAACAATCATTCTAAGTGTTACGGCACGATCGACAAACATTTTACAATTTTCACAGATTTCATCGAAGTCATGCATTTCTATGTTCCATTATCGTGTTAGAATCTTTTTTCAAGAAACAGATGCTACATTCATCGATTGCTCCATCGAGTCTTATGCGATGATTCGATTCAAATTGAATTCATTGTGTATTTTATTTGAATTCGATCGAAGCGGAATATATTCTGTAGATGGGGAGAATGGTTTCGGAGCTAACAATATCAATTTCGAAATGACCGATTTAAATGCGGTTGTCACCAAGGATGAAACAATCGATGGGCAGTACGGGAAATGCGAGAGCCGGCGGTAGCTTCCAAATATGATAGTATGGGATGCGCTGGACTTCGTCGTAGTCCAATAAAACCATCAGAGCGTTGGTATTCATTTGAAGGACGTCAGGATCGGCACAGAATGCACGATACCATTTCTTCTGTTTGGTATTTTTGATGAGGCACACTTCGTGGAGACTGAAAATAACTCGAAAAGTGATTGGATAGTGGCCGCTTTGTCGTCCTTCTTTGCAATTTACCGTGGACGGTGCGTATGGGCGTCCCCAGTTGATTTCATATTTCTTCCATATTCGGCTATTTCGGCCATGAAACGATCAAATGTTTTCCGCTTATCCTGTCGAATGCCGAACCTATCAATTTTTCGATTCTGCTGAATTTGCATGTCCGCGTGACAATCCTCGCTCCGCAAATACGTCATGTCCTGCAAGAAAAAAAGTGCTGTAAACAAGGTTTGGGGCATGGTATGCCGCCTTCGATTACGTAGGTGAAAATTGGCAAATGCTTCGTGAATAATTGATCTGTGAATTCATCAATATTCACGCACAACACATTCGAATTGAGTCGAACTAATTTCCGATTCAGCGTGAGTTCTTCGTCCACGAATTTCAAATGGCACATTTTCGTTCCGTCGTGCAGCATTTTTCGTTCGTCACGAATTAGGGAGAACATTACTTCATCGTCGTAGAGATGATTCAGAAAGCGCATCGGACTGTCGTTGAACACGATCTCCGGAACGTTGACCAAACAAATTTCGTTCACCAAAATCGACCTTCGCATCAGGTCATCACTCAATTCGCTCAGTTGGCACAGCCAGACGGAGTCGGTGTTTCCAAATTCCACGAAAAATACGTCAATTTTATAATTTCGCGACGGGGCCGATTGCACATAAACGCGATAGAATTCATCCTCAAAATTGGCCAAATAAATTCCGCCACATTTCGGCAGTGCGGTCAACGGACGAAAATTGCATTTTCCGTACAGATCAAGGTCATCGAAGAGCTGGCATAAGTACTCGTCCGCCGCTGCGAAACTCGGACGCACAAAAAGTGTTTTGTGATTCACAATCGACGTTATGTGAACGTTGGTATGGCTGGGAATGGTTTTCGCGCGCAATTCTCGTGGCGTCCAGAACAGAATTTCATCTTTTGCCAACAATTCGTCCACATTTTCGGCATCGGCATCTACGTTATCCGAATGCGAAACACCCGGCCATTGCAACCGATGCGTAAACCTGTGCACGCCGAAGCGATCGACAAGGAAAAGGAAAAGAGAATTTTATTTGCTTTTCATGCAATAGTCATTGGTTTAATTCAGAGAAAATTGTTGAAGTACAATATGGGGAAGCAAATTCGCTTGTGTGAAATCCAGTCACTGCTCTGGCACGCGTTCGAGCAATAGCGGTCGCCGCAGCGTTCACACATCAATTTCGCGAAGCGATTGCATAGAACACATTTTGATCTGCGAACAGAATGAAATGCATTAAATTCATACTTAGAATGGGCCTGGGACCACGCACTTTTCCTCACAATCGAACAAATCCCAGGCGAAATCGTCTCGAGCCGCCGAAGTATGACAATCATCTTCACCGCTACAATCAGTCCCCGTGCCTATTCCGCTTTCGGCCATTTTATCACCTCTGAAAAAAATAAAATTGGTAGTCGCAGTCAGCCATCAGATTTTTGGGCGAAAATGCGCCCTCAAACCGGATTAAATGGAGAAAATACCAGCAGATCGATCCAAAAATAATCAACAAACGACTCTTTTGCTCCAATCAGTTTCACCACAGCAACGACTTTCCGCGCACCGCAGTCAAAGAAAACAGACCACATGCGGTGCTCGCAAATTTTTTATTTTCCTTCTGCCGCCATGAGCTTCGAAAATAAAATCGCATGCGATGTTGACGCCTAACGGTAACATGATACGACGACGACAAACAAGCATACGAATTTCGGCACACACACGAACATCGACTCTACGTCTCTCCGTATATTTTTCATCTTCAAATCTGACCACTATCGATAAGCATATCAGTTTCATGCGTCGAATCGCAGAGAATATTTTTTCGGAGCTGAAATCATTTTTTCGAATAACAGAGCGTGCATTCGTAAACAGCATCGGACGAATTCGAAAAGTGTTCAAAATCAAATTGCAGAGTGAAACTAAAACCCAGAAAACATACGCGTATACCGACAGGTGACACTAGCTATCTGCATCACTCTATAGTCTATACCTATAACTTACACGCACACGCATACGCATGTGTTGACTTCGTTGCCTTTCGCTTGGCGCTCAATTTCATTTCGTTGCGATGTGTCGTCAGTGCATTTCACTCCAACTTTGATTCTGTCAAACGGAGCGACTAAAATTGTCTCGATCAACGCCGATGGCGTGCATCGCTTCGCATTTATTTATTGTTTTCCACAATTTTTGACTGATCGAATTACTCTTTAGTTTAGTTCTACAATTAAGTGATAGTTTTAGCGTTCACTGCTCATGCCGGATTGGCTGTGAATCGGAATAATGACGATTACGTTCGAGTGCCGTTTGGTTGGTGTTGATTCTCATTCCGTATTTCTTCACATACGCTGGCATTTTGATGAATAACTAACCTTAAGCAACAACAATCGAAAACTGTATCGTTGCAGGTGAATGGCAAAAATTTACTGATCAAATTCACATTTGAGTCGTACAATGATGCGGCGCGTCATGGATTGATGTGCAATTCGTTGGACAAGTACATGTCGGTGGACACTTGGTCGAAATTATACGGTAAAATTGGCAAGCCAATCGATCGGTATGTTAAAAATGAAACGAACCGGCCACCGGAGGAATCAATTCAAATGCTTCGAGCCCAATTGGACTTGGACGTCTCATGGAAGAGAGTCGATGCGATGCATCGTACTCTGTACGATGTGACCGCAGACAATATTTATCCGTTTTTATTAGTGGTGAAAGTGCGCCCAGCGTCGAGAGTCGATGAGTTTCTGGGGAAGTTCGCAAAAGCACAATCGCTTCCGAGCGTTGACGTGGAATCGAATGAAAATGAGAAGCCGCCACGGTCCACTACACCAACCGGTAGTGGCGTCGAAGTTGGCAATCGCAAAACCAATGCGGTGGGCTCGAACAAACGGCGCCATGAAGAGGAATATGTTCCAGAAGCATCGAAAGCATCACCCGAACAATCACGTTTGAGTTACACACCGCGCAGAGTTGTCGAATGCGAAGCCGACGAATACACGCCGACCAAACTGTTGATAGTGGATGTAACCACCAAAACCGATACACACGAAGACCAATATCATCCGTCACCGATAAAAAACAACAACAACAACAGCCAGAACAAAGACGCCGAACTGAAACCATATTCACGTGGTCAAATCAAATCTCCACGACCAAATAAGATTCGTTCGATGGCGACAAAGGCCGATTTGTTCGAGTCAAATGCACAGAAGCCAGCTGTAGCCAAATCCTCGAACAAAGTGGAAACAACGAGCGATGATTTGTTTGGTGAATCATCGGAGTCGGCTGACGAATCGAATGCGCCGGTAGCAAGAACACGGAGCCATGTACAGCGCAACACGAGACCGAGCACACAACAATCGATTTATCAATTCGTCATACCAAAGACATCGACATCGTCGTCGTCTTCATCCAGTGCCAAAGCAGCGATATCGAGCGCAAAGTCGTCTTCCACAGCAAGCTCCAGTCTCGGTGCAAGAGAACTGAGATCGAGAGGAAAATCGGCCCGAAAACCCGACGAGAATTCTGGAGGAAAAACGGCCCGAAACCACGAGCAAAATTCCGACGAAACACCCGTTGAAAATCCAAACAAAGTACTCTCAAGAGAAGAGAGGGAACAACAGATAACATTCCGAACGATTTGTGAGAAAATGGAGAGCAATACGCTGACGGATTCCTATGGAAATCAAATCGGTCTTACACGCCTGATGTAAGTGCCCGTCGCCTACCTGCGATCCTCGCTAAAACCTTCAACTAAAATCGCTCATACATTTTGCAGAGATTTGAAAGATCTGTCGATCGAAGCATTGATCGGAACATTCGACGAGCACGCTGACTTCTTGACCCGTCTATTCCAAGAGCATCAATATGTCAGTTTCACACGTTTTCTATGATCACATAGTCTGCGAACCGTTCTAAATACCAGATTATTTCTTTTCCAGAATACTCGTCCGCCATCGGCCTCCGAATACGCCACTGATGCACTCTCCCAGACATTGCTAACGGAGATGCAAATGAAAAGGATGATCGACACACTGACGTTGAAGCTAACCATTCCCGAAGTGCACGGGCCCACTCCGGTAATTTTTGTCTCCCTTATCACGGTTTCCGTGTCGTGCGTGCAATTGAATAAATTCGTTGTTCGATATTCTGCGATTCCAGTTCCACCACCTATTTTGGGGCCTGATGTTGCCAGAGTGGGGTCTGCAGGTTTTTATGAAAAGATACTCTTTAACGCGCACGGAGGCTCTGGAACAGTTGCGCAAACACGATTTGGCCTACACACTGAACTCACCGTTTGACATAAATTCCTTTAAAATCTGAACAAAAGTCTGTGCAAAAGACAATTTGGATTTAATCATCGAACAAGACACAATCATCGCTAGCTCATAATATTTATTTTTTTTTTTGATAGAAATGTAAATAAAACCAAAAATAAGGAAAAGGAATGAATCAAAAGCAACCGAAATAAATTTCGTCTGTATCCAATCGGATCGGAGTATTCATTTGATTTCTACTCGACGCCGGTTCATTTGTCTATTGAAAGACGCTAAAGCTGGAAACGGGCCATCACGTATGGTCGCCGATGGTAGTGCAGTGACAGCTGTCAAACACAGTCAGCATGAAGCAATTTTTTGTTATTATTTTCTATTAAACAGCGTGTGACGGTCGACGGTGCGAAAAGGAGACAATTGAAACAATGAAAAACATTTAATAGAATGTGATCGCGAGAAATCCTCACCAGAAAGCATTATCAATTTCCGCATGAGAAAAGGCGCACAATCAGTGCTTCGCGTGTGAACACATTTCCGATCAAAACCATCGTCCGCTTCACCACAGTTGCATTTAATTGTTCGATTAAGTTTAGTGGTTCGTTCGTCGACCATTCGATTAAAAAACGTGTCTCAGTTTGAATTATCGTTGCCCAAAGCACCATGTCCAGCAATCTGAAATGCAAGAATTGCGGGTCGTCCGACATCGATGTGGACTGTGGCCGGGGCGATGCCGTGTGCACCAATTGTGGTTCCGTGATGGAAAACAGTATTATTGTGTCGGAAATTCAATTCGAGGAAGCGGCCCATGGGACGGCTAGCGCAGTCGGCCAATTTGTGGCAGCCGATTCGAAGGGTGGCGCAACTGGTTATGGGAAATTCCACGTGGGCATTGGCACCGAATCGAGAGAAGTTACGTTACGCAAAGCACGCCAAGGCATTACACATTTGAGTCATCAATTGCATTTGAATAATCATTGCATCGATACCGCGTGCAATTTTTTCAAGATGGCTTTGATGCGCCATTTGACCAGAGGCCGCAAAAATACTCACATCTACGCAGCGTGCGTGTATATCACATGTCGCACCGAAGGAACGTCTCGTAAGTGGTTCAGAATTGCAACCCATGGTGGTGCTCAATGAACTCAGTTCTCCATTATTTTCGGCTTGCAGATCTCCTGATAGACATCAGCGATGTGTTGCAAATTTGCTGCTATGAATTGGGACGCACCTATTTGAAACTGTCACAGGCTTTGTGCATCAATTTACCTTCAATCGGTGAGTGATCAGTTATCGCAGGCGGCGTGAGTTTTGCATGCAATTTGTAGGAGGAAAACACAGGTGCCGGTTTCTAGTGTATTCAGAAAAATATTTATTTTAGTTCGTGTCGAATGAAAATACTACGCAGATCCATGCGGTGGTGCGATCAACTACAGTAGACTCTAAATTCAGTGTGCAAATTCAAAGTTGGAGAGTAGCGACGTAATTAGTGTTCTACTCTGCTCGGTTCAGCTATTGCTATCTTTGGCCAATCGGTATCTTCCATTCAAATGAATATACAATTGGGAAATTGTCCCGAATGCTGAAGAACTCAGCACATTGATGAGTCCGTCGATGCAAATACAAAACCGTTTTTATTGATCAACATTCAACATCGATTGCTTTTATGAAGTAAATGAGCTTAACTGAGTAGTTGATCATCATAAGTTAAAGTAGTCGATTGAATGTGATTGAATTAAATTCGAATGTAGTAATTCATCAAGATTTAAATAATGCTTGATGCCTTCCTCTGTCGGCCATCTAAATTTTCTTATAATTTAAATAATGCTTGACTGCTATGCAGACCTAATATCCTTTTAAAGAGATTCCTTTTTTTCGTAGTACGTATTTTCTGCTCCTCGCTCTGGCTCACAATCTCTACGCCAAACTGTCAAATTAAATGATTCATTATTCATTGCTGCTTGTGTTATGAATCGCTTCAGCCGACAAACTGGTGGGCATTGCACTTCCACTAGCACTGGCATTTGATGGGCTACCACTTGCGGTAGCTGCATTGCTTGCTGTAGATGAT
>JANTFB010145299.1:0-17328 GCA_026546635.1 Porricondyla nigripennis | reverse complement strand
AATTGATATTATGTCGAGTTAGATAAAAACTTGCAGCCCGGCGAATGTGAATCTCTTGGGACGACTGCGTGCGATGCGTGGTGTGCACTGTGCACTGTGCACTGCTGCGCTAATGGTATGGGAAAGTGGTTCGTTTTTATTTCGGCATGTTTCGAATGGTCCCGGGGGATTGTCATCTGGATCAATCATTGAATATCTCGTTTTATTGCAGCATTTATTGCCAGGACCGCACCAAACACGCGTAATTCAGCGTGAGAAGAATTTAAGGTGGAAAAATGAACGAACGCGTCGGCCACGCTCGCAGCCCAATGGAATCGCAAATTCAAGATGCAAATGAATTTGCAAATTCTACGCTGACGCATAGCGTAAGCGTACACCAGAAGCCTGAATGCCTGTCGCTTCCAGACGCCCAAACGCAAGCGGAGCAGAGATTTTTTTTTGGTCCCGATGAGAACAGTGAACACACTCAGCAGGGAGCAAATTTCGGGCAGAACGTTTCCATTGTCCAAGTGTCATGTTGGCAAAGTGTGTCGTGTGCCAAATTTTTGGTCTCGATTCAATCGGGCTGAGTCGCTCATCCGCACCTATCGGCCACATTAATTGACAATCAAATGAGAAAATCATTAGCGTCGGATGGGGCAGTACATCGAATTTAGATGGGAGACACTTTGTACAACCAGTGCGCAGCATAGCGACAACGACGATGCCAACGTGCTCCTGCTCCTGTCCAAGTGCTTCTCCCACATCGACTGCGAGAACTCATCCGATACCAATTGAATTCTGTCACAACAATCGCGCAAGAAGAAAGTGTGTGTGGGTGTGCGAAACGACGTCAACGTGTCTATGCGAGGCCGGAGGCGTATAGGTGAATGAATTTCATGTGGTGCACGTAAATTGGTACTAATTGAGTCCTTTCAACTGCACACATAAGCACACAATCACCTCCAATGGAGTGTGCTCGGTCGTTCGGTCGGTTGTTCGTACCGTGTCGAATAAATAAGTGTATTGAAAAGAATGTCATGCTGGTGCGCCAACTTCTGATAAGATACAAATTGAAATAAATTTTGCTCGTTTAACGCCATCACTGTCGGAACGACCCCAAGCGAGGTGATGGTGAGCTGTTGCTGCACCAAATCGAAAACGATTAACGCACACAATCGATCAATAGAAATATGAATTAATGCTCAATAGGAATTGCGTGCGTGACTGCCGTTGTGTGTTTGTGTGAGGTGTGGGGGAGGAGGGACCGGGAAGAGACCCAATCTTCCGAAATCGCTTATATTGCGGTGGCAATAACAATGATGAGACAGCTAACCCGAATAGCTGTGCTTGAAGGTGTTCGGTTTTGTCCGAAAGACCCGTCGAATAAATCTTTGCACGCGGGGGAAGGGGGGATTCAGGGACTGGTGGAACTGCTAAACGGATGTGAAGAGATGCAATGTGCGACGAATGAGAACGAGCTATTTGGCTTTCCGTATCACTGCATGATATCGCATTGAGTTCAGCGGAGTGCTGATGTTTTTGACAGTGCTGACGTGCACTGCAATGGAAGATTTAACTTGCAACGCGTCGCGACAGGTGCCAGCCGAGCCGGCGCGGAAGACCAAAATCCGCATTCACATTTCACGCCACACTCAATTCCCGATTCGAATGTGGCACATCAATCGGCTACGTGCACACAATTCGAAGACAATCAAAATGTAGTGTTCATCATCATTTACCGAGCGCCGACACCATTTCACCGGAGCCGAACGCTGAGACGAGCGCGCAACCCATTGAAATGTCAATTAATTATCTAATTATCGCGTGCAACTGACTGCCCCGGCGCATACAACACTTGTGCTTGATCCAACCGACCGGTACCTACTTGGACCATTACATATTATTATATTATTTCTGTATTATTTTATTGTATTGTTGGGCGTCCTCGTTCTCAGAATTATGAGCCGGCACAAAATGCGCAACGCGAGAATGAAAATCAAGAGAAGGAACAAACAACAACAAAAAATACACGAAAAAAGGCGAAAATTGAATGAAAACAATAAATTTATTGCAACTCATCGGACAGTTGGGTATATGTGTTTGCGCTCACGTTTGTGTGCTTCTGCATATGTTGGTGTCTTTCTGCCCATTTTTCTTCAACAACAAAAAATATAATATGATTATCTACTTGACACCTTTAGCCGTCCGTCCGTCTGTCCGTCCGTCCGTCCGTGTACACACATTTCGTTGCCTTTTGTTCGATTCGATTTCTCGCATAATTTTTATTTTTATTCTACAACATTCACCCGAATCGTTATTGTTATGTGATTATGCTATTCACCGGCGGCATTCAATGTTCGGAAATTTGAAGGAGTAGTATGCAGTAGTACCCATTTTTATTGCTAACCAGGCGGCCAAAATGGAAATTTAATCGTTTAACGCGCACTGGATAAACGTTGGAAACACACCGATTCAATTCACAGTTGCTTGACTTTGGTATGGCAGCGGCTGCGACTGTTCAGCGACCAAAATCATGTTGATTTTTGATTAGTCATTGGTTAGTCACTGCCGTACCACTGAGACTTCTCAACATTTTTTTTTTCTCAAAATCTTCCTCTCCCGCTCATCATCTTCTCTCTTCACTTCGATTTAATTAGAGGAAATACGCTGGGCACACAATCACGTATTTAATGGAGTCGTCAGCGGTAATAAGCAAGATCGATACATTTTTTTCCGTTTGAGTACGTTGACGTTGTGGATGTGAACCGTCTGTGCCGTTGGTCATATCCAGTGGACATCATTGAGGACTATCATCAATTTGCTCCGCTGATTTGTCATACCACAACCGACAGATAGAAACTCCACTATCAATTTGTGCTCTCTCATTTGATTTGTGCTCTCTCATTTCATCCCTCTTGTCATGAACCGAATGGATTTTGTTTTGCACATTCATTGATCTTCCGCGCTGTGGCATCCGCGCCGTGGCATCCCCCTCCTCCAATTTTTCTCCTTTATCGCAAGAAAACCTGCATTACCGTCTAATTCCCCTCAACTTTTCATCTGCCATTGTATTTTAGCTGGGCTACGTGGGCTTTCAATACAAAGTTCCCAATTAACAATAATCTACCTCAATCAAACCCGATGGTGTCGTGACTTTATTCAATATCAAATATACATGCAAATATGGCAGAATTGTTAATAATAACACAGTGCCCAAACTTTTTTTCTGTTGCCCTGGAACGGACCTAGATGGCCAGATCAAACTTGATGGCCAATTAAGCACATTTGAAGATTTGATGGTTTCATGGGTCGATTTTGCCTCTGCGAAGAGCTGAATTCGAATTCTGCTGGACTAGATATTTCTCCTGATTTCCTCTCCCGCTTCGCTTCCCGAAACATTCCGAAGCTCATTTGACATGGGAATATGGCAGCATGGCAAGAACACAGTCAACACTGTATACGTTCATTGAAGTCTACGAAGTGGGAGTACAATCGACTGAATTGATTCCGACTCGATGGGTCAATCCGTACGAAACGAAATTTTCGTCGACGACTTCGATGACTAACGTCTTTTCTGTGCGACCTGTGTCATCGAAAAGGCGCTACGACTCGAGGTGTCGGAATTCGGATTGAATAGTCCAATATAATTAACGAGTTAATAAAATGAATGAAGTGAGCACGATGCGCGCGTCACACAGCGTCTGTCGGCGGCCGCCCAACTCCAATACACGCGGTTTCTTCATTATTATTTTATTCATCGCGGTTCACATTCGATTCATCCTCTTCAGCGTAACAACATTCTCAGTGGGAAGAAAAAACACACAATAAATGTGTGCGCGTCACTCGATCCATGTAATGCCTTGTATTGGATATTGAACGATGACCTTGTTTGAAGTGTGTCCGAAGTGGCGACGATGGCGGCGGCACGACACAACCAAACTTGAAACTGAAACAAGCCGTACTACGCGACGCACACAGTCGAATATTGGCGCTGAATATGGACATATGAGTAGTGTGATTGGGCAATGGGCGTCACACGCTATACGTGGTTCGATTGAATCGATCGAACACACCGTCGCCAATGGATCGCTGTCTGTCTCGATTCCGTCGAATATTGAATTAATTCATTAAACGGGTGCCGGCCCATCGGATCGAATTGAAACCGATTTCCATGTGGAACACCGAATGCCGAATGCGCGATGCCAGTGGCATTCGCATCGCGTTGGCCATCGTGTATTGAATTGCACACGAAATGAAATCCATTTTTTTTTTCTTCCCTTTATTCGCGCATAATTCTGCGTGTCGGCAACGTGCGAGCGAACAAATGAAATTTGAAATTTAAATTGAGTTGAATGCCAATAAATTACGAACAGTCGCATTACAATGCACCCGCGATCCATCCCCGATGGGCACGCGTCATATACACAAGGCAGTGCAGAGAAGGAAATGATAATCGCAATGAAAAATTGCTCGATAAAGCAAGCAAAACAAACTAAATAATCGCATTCAATCATAATACTGCACAGATTTTTGATTAAATTACCAAGTAATTGTCGTTCATTATCTGATTTAATGGGATCATTTCTTTACATGCGTCGCTGATGTTCGGCTCGACAAACGCCGATCGCCCATTAGTGTCTGCTGCTCGTTGCTGCCTGCCGCTCTCCCACCAACGCACAGGCACACACTTCCCACTAAAGGCAGAATAACAATCATAGCAATAATAATAATAATAATAGACGAGAGCATGTTGTAACATTGTTTCGGCGTGTAAAGATGTGTTCCATAGATAAACAAAGGGCGAGCGAAGACTGCAGTGCTACTTGTTGTTTGGCATGATGCGGTTTATGTTACATTGTGTGTGCTGCGTCGGTGGTACGAGCGACGAGCCGCCATGGGTGCTGCACAGCGACAGTAAAATAGGGTCGCCGGCCGACTCCTGTATGTGCACGATATGATGCACGACGTGTCCTGTGCGCATACGAATTTTTCGCGCTCCAACGACAATTTATGTAAATCGGATGCCGAATCGATGGCTCAGCCGCTTGTCGTTCGAGCACAAGTAAACAATTCTAAATGCATTTACTCGCTGTACTCGTAATTTCATTTTTTACACTAAATTTAATTTCGGTCATTTGGCGAATTTCCGGAGAGCGCGACTCATTTTTTTCGATTTTGACCTCGCATTGGCGGGTCGGCAAAACTGAACGTGCTTGCTGACGCTGAGGTTTTCAGGGACTGGCGGAATCGGGCACGAAACTCAGGAAAAGCGTCTGGCCACGAACGTCTTTCGGCATCCGAAAGTGAAATCAACATGAGCGGCGCAAGTTGAGTGCCCGCGAGACGAAACTGTTAGATGCATCGAGACGATCTGTCGATTTGCCCGTGAATAAGTTGAAGACGAGCACGAAATACATAATTACTCTACTATTAAAAAATCCTTGAAAGACCGTGAATGAACGGTGGCGATAGCTCTTCGGAATGCTCTAGAGGGTCGCAAAGAACGGAAAATTACATGAGGTCCGGATTTGGGAAATTCCGGAAAATGTCCAGGAGCTAACAAAATTCGGGAAAAGTGCTTTTCATCATTTTCTCAGCTCCGGGGCATTTTCCGGAATTTTCCAAACCAGGACCCCATGTAATTTTCCATTCTGTGCAACTCTCTAGAGCATTCCGAAGAGCCGTCGCCACCGTTCATTCACGGTCTTTCAAGGATTTTTTAATAGTAGAGTAATCAATTGCGTTAATTCGTCTAATTTATTTATTATTTTCCAATGTGTGCGCTGCGAACTGTAGACCGCTGCTGAGGCTGGCGCAACAACGTCAAATTTGATTCCATAGCAGGCACAGTCGGTTGTGCATGCACTACACGACTATACACGTTCAGCCATTGTTCGTCGTGGATGGCGTCGTAGTCGTCGTCACCGTTGTCGTTGCCGCCACCACGACACAAAATCAACCGAGTAAAACATTTAGGAAGTCATTAGCGTCGTCGATGTTCTGTCGACTATCGTCGGTCACAATTCAACTCGCTACAAAGCACATTTAACGGTTTCAGCTTCCGAATGCGCCTGATGCGGTGGCTGGAGGTATGTGTTTACGCGCCGCACATAAAATAATGTGTTTGGTGAGCACTGAACAGTCTCGATTTGATAAATTGTTTCATTGACGCAATTTAATTCGTCTCCGAGGATGCATATCAGAAAATACTTACAGTTTGCATGCTGTGTGGGCGAGAGCGAGTGCGGCCTTCGACTGAGTGTAATTTATTTAAAATTTCCAAAGACAAAAAATGGCAAGAAATGAAGGAAGCGAGAAACAGAGTGGGACAGCGAGTTGTGACGTGACAAACGAACAGCAGCAAACGACCAAAGTCGAACGAAGCCAACCAACCGGGCTCTAGTGGCGGTGGCGGTGGCGGGGTGGAGCTATTTTCTAATGAAATTTAAATTTGAACGAAGGCAAATAATTACTAAGTAATTATCGCATTGTTTTCGCGTAGATTAATGTCCTTACTCCAAGTTGATTTCACACTTGGCATCACCGCACGCCATGCCACGTTGCGTTAATACGACGACGGGCCCGGTCATTTCTGCTGCTAAATTGGAAAGTTTTTCGTTCCTCGATCGTTCGTCATCGCTCCCTCTCTGTCCCGGGTTGGTGTGGGTATGCCCGCTGCATTGAGTGAGACGAAAAAGAATCTCGTGAAAAAGCGATTTTTCATTTTCATTTGTCTCGCGTTCGGATCTCTCACACTCTCTACGTCTCAGATAGAGCGGGGCAGGAGAGAGTTCGGTGAGGATGATGGAATCGAATGAATGTGGCATGTTTCAACTATTCAGCTCCGGGCCATTCGTCAGTGACCAAAGCATGGCTTATTGTTCTCATTCTTTGGCCCTGATTCCAATGCGAACCAATATGTTATTGATAGTTTTTTTTTCGGCCACTCGAGAAATCCGTTTAATACGATTAGTCGTTAAATTACCGACGCTCCTGCATAGCGTAGCCATAGTGCGTCCGACACGAAATCGAATGAACCCACTTGAGCGAGCCGGCCGAGCACTTGTAGTTTATTTATCATGTGTTTCGGGCCCGGTGTGTACAAAAGAAATGAATGCAGCTCGAGCGGTGCGGGAACGGAGCAGGAGAAGGAAGAACTTGAAGTGAGAAACTGGAAGAAATAGAGGGGAAGAGGGAGGAGAGAGACAATAAAAGGAAAACGCTGAAATAATAATGAATGATAATCGTCATGTCATTTCATTGAACTTTCTGAATTGAGACGTTGTGCATGTTCGTTGCCTGTCTGTGCGCGCGCGAATGATTTCGATTCGATTTCATTCGTCGATGTTGTTCCGCGCGTTTCGTGGGTCCCATAGAATGGCATTAGTACGCACAGACATTGTACCGAAAACGACGAAAAGTCAATGTTTATTCAAGCTTTCGACGAAGGTGAATTCTCTGGTTTCTCACGTCTTCATTTCTTTGCCTTTGCACTGGGGCCCGGTTGTAACCGAACCGAAGACCAACTGAGAACACGAAGAACGCCTAAAATAGACGATCGACGTCATTCATTGTAGTGTTTGATGAGCAGCTTTGGATGGTGTGCTTGTGCTCGTATTGCTTGGCCCGAATTCGCGTTGCCAGTGAACGCGTGTGCGAGCGCGAGCTAGATTGAGATAATTACGTACGTTTAACGCTTAAAAGCGATCAATCAATCAGTCAATCAGTCAATCAATCAATCGCAATACGATGATTGAATCATCGAGTTTCGTCGGCGCATTATTCAATTATGGAAATCATGATATCGCCGGTTTTTGGGATTTTTCGCTGGCAAACTCGCCGACATTCATTCGAATCGTTGGCCTGTAGCATTAATCAGCAGAAAAGCGGTAGAATTTGAAGAGATGTTGGGCGTGGGTGCACCACTGCATCCCGAAGGGGATCGCGCCAGCTGAATCCATTCCGTTTCATTTGTTTTATGTTCGTGAACCTAAGGCGCGCTGCCATTTCACAGTGAACCTAAGGTGCATTCGAAGACTATTCGGAAGGATAGAAGTCGGATTGACTGGCATCGGCCGGTTTCCCAACACTCGATTTTGAATCAACGAATTCGCTCCCAGTCTTTCCCCGTTCGAACGCCTATTTGCTCAGAATGAACCGACCTAAATGCACTACGCAATTACGCATGCACAATAGATCCGTTCAGACTTGACACCGTCACTCAGCCGGTTGCGCTGTTTTGAATTTAATGGTGCATCATCTGAACACTGTCCATCGTCGACCACCGACGCGTCTCACTTTCATTGCTTCGTCGTCTGATGCAACTGCCGCACCGGGAGCATTCGAATCGACCGCATTGCCGAAAAACTGTATCAGAACGCACCGGTGAGCCCCTGGGCCTAGAGTCACGTCGTCGTCATCGTCAAGCTGTCGCTCATCGATAATGAAAAAATAATATTTATTTTGTGACACAATCGCGCTCGGAAGCAACACATCAATGGCAGCACCTCAGTCGCCTGTTTGCACAACAAATGACTGGAACGCGCATTGACACGCGCACTCACACTCGCTGGCCCGAACACGCTGCGCCAGCAAATGAAAAGTGATTAATGGTGTGTGCGTGCGCAGAGGGCCGGGGTGAGGAACGGGAAGGCGGAAGGGGCCCAGAGACACCCGGACCACCGTTGCACATTCGGTGTTTATCGTTTTGGTTGATATTTTTGTTATCGATCATGTTATTAACAAATTAATTGTGTAACAGCGAATCCGTATTTTGATTGTGACGCGGCACTTGAAGCTCTCCGGTCGCCGTTCGCGGACCGCGCACATGTCACGTTTTCCTCGCCGGCGAACGCACGAACGAACGAGCACATAAAACGGATGGCTGAGTTTCAATCGGGAAATGTTGAAAAGTGCACGCGCGTGTCCGTTGAAGCGCGAATGGATGATGAGGCGACGCATCGGGCACCGCCGACCCAATGCACAGTTGAAAAACTACAATTCCGAATTGCAAAATGCTACAAATCATCGTCGATCCACTTGCAGCGGCATCGCAGTCGCAGTGAAACGAACAATGAACCGAAACCGAACACAAAAAAGTGGTGAATTATAAAATGATTCAATTAAATTGCCGAAAAAAAAAGAAAAAACATTTTTTCCTCCCTCCTCGATGTGAACGCCACTTGTCGGCGTCACTGCACACAGCGACACCAGCGCACCACCAACGACACAGTAACGAACTTTTCTAATAAATAATAATAAAATGGCAAACACACCGAACACGCGCTTCGCCCCTTCTGCGATTGCCGTTGCCATCCGGTTGGGCACGCATCATTCGATGTTCGTCTCACGAGACTTGATAATGTTCGATTAACACAGACGAGATTGACGATGGGCGACAACAGCAACGAGCACACAACTTTGCCGAGTAATAAAACGAACGCGCAGTCGGGGCGACGAGCGCGGAGTGGCGCGCATCACGAACGTTCTCACACTTGCCGCCCGACGTTCGCCCGAATATGACCATAAAATTGAATGGCAGCACAAATTAACCCTTGTGATGATGCGCATGGACTATTTACCAACAAATAAATGCAAACAACAACCGAAACAAGTGAGTCCCACTCGAGAATGCCGGTCGTCGTCACTCGGTCGGGCGCACGCAGCCCACCACCCGAACCCGACCGACACTATGCTGAACAGATAATTCAGTAAATTAATTTCAAGTCTCCGGAGAGACAGCGCAAGCACAAGAGATCATCGTCATCGTCTCCGACGCGCGCGCTCGCTCGCTTGCTATTCGCCGAGTCCGAAGGTCTCTGCGAATCGCGACACGATCCTGGCTGTTGCTTCGCCGACACATTTCATGTTTGCCGGCGCCTCACTCCACACATTTCACCATTACTCATTTGTTCGGTTCAACGCCGGCTCATCCGGGCGATGCATAAAAAACGAATCGCGTGTGGAATGTGGATGCGTGTGCGGCTGCTCGCCCGTCTATGAGAATCAAAATGGTTCCACTGCCGAACCAAGAATAACCTCCATTACGTTACTACACTATTACTCTGCATATGAATTGCTGACGCTACACCCCCATCCCGTCTCTCGGTCGGCGTCTTCGGTACGCGCGCATATGTGCCGTAGTCGTATGAATAAAAAATGCGAAATGCGAAATGCGAAATGCGAAATGCGCACAGTATGAATATTGAGCGAGCCAACCCTAATCGCATCGAATCGCCGTCGCATCAGCGCCGATTCGCACGAGCTGCGTCACGTCTCACGTCGCCCGAGCATCGCATTTCGCACCGTTGGCAGTCTCCAGGCGGCGCAAAGTATCTCGAGTAGTTTACATACCAATTTGTTACAGTCAACATATTCGATTCGGTTCCATCGACGAGACGCCATAATATTCGCGCACACACTTGCGTCGTCATTTCGCAGTTTACCTCCCATTTGGTTCGCTGCTGATGGCGAAAATGGGATATTTCGGAAATTGGTCTCTTTGGTTGCATTGCAACACACACGAGGTCCACACATCTGTGCTCGTTTCGCGCGTGCTGTGCGCGTATGACTCCACCGTACTGGGTTGATGATGTGTGTCGCGGCCGCTCACTGGATGTAGGTGTTTCGCCATTGTTGGCTTCGATCCACACTTGCCGGTCCAAGACATGAGGACTGTCCGCTGTCCGTGTCCAGGTCCACTGCCACTGATGGATTAAAAACGATGAAAAAAAGGGATGGAGTCCCACAGGGCAGGAAGAGACGCAGCACGCAGGGCCGCGACTGCTTTCGTGCGCATTTTTTGCGTGCGTCACCAAATGCGATTGGTTTCGCGTCGCACACAAAGGGGGCGACGGGTGGCGATGGGTGGCGACGGGTGGCGAGTATCACAACGTGCACCGGAACGGATTCGGTGGAATCAATTGAGCGGAAGAATTGCGAAGCGATCAATCACATGGTAATCAATTGGTTGGCATTTGATCGCGGGAAGCAGAGCACGCCGTCCGTTGAACGCACTCCAATCGACTGGGCACGGCTGAACGATCCGCAGACACGGCCATTGTGTGCGACGTGCAAAGAGTCGGCCATTATCCATTCGTCGCAATGAATACGGTTCGCACTCACGTCCCGTCCCACCCCCATCGGCCCATCGGCCCATCGGCCCATCGACCCGTCCACATTCGAGCGTAGCACAGTTCCACCTGCGTCCGATGCTCCGATCCGTCCCAATGGCCGCACCACGCGCGCATTCCGCAATGCATTAGTCCAATGCAGTAGTTCGAACTTCGAACGCATTGTTTCCGATCATTGTCGTCATCAAGCCGATGATTGTGTGGCTGAGCGTGTGCATATGGTTCGTCCCAATGTGTTCGTGCTCGAGCATTAAGTAGCGTTCCCATCGCTCACTGACTGTGTGTGTGGGTGTCGAGCTTTCTTCCTCGCTGTCAGAATACACGTCGGAACACGAGGAGGCGGAAGAAGAAGAAGAAGAAGAAGAAGAAGGAGCGAAAAGGCCAAACTCATCGCCGTAAAAAATGGGAATGCGCACGATGCGGAACCGAGTACATGCCGTTCCCACCTACAGGAGCCCCACAGTCGCACACCTTCACCTAGCCGCAGTGAGCGTGGTGGCGACGCGACTCCCCTTCATCGCACGACGAATGAGCACATGTTAATCTGTGAGGCGCCGCGGTGCCCGTGCCCGCCACAAATGGAAGCAGTCACTTCGTGTTCCACATTTTTTGTCGTTCGCGCTGTCGCTGGAGCCCGGTGCTGTTTCGTTTTTCTTCTTCTTGTGGCATTGCGTGCGCCATCGTTGGCGGCCACGATGCGCCGACAGACGACAGAGAGTCACGTCGGCACGAGGAAGGAACAGCAGTGGTAGGAACGGCAAAACAATGCCAATGGAAATGTATGAGTGCAATAAATTTGTGTGAAACGAACTGATTGCAGTGGAGCCGAGACGAACGAGACGAACGAGACGAACGAGACGAACGAGACACGACCAGAAACGCACACAAAGCAGTCGAGCATGTGCCAATGCCAAGCATCGGACGCAGAGCGGAGCAGGGGTGGGGCAGGGCGCACCAGTTCTTCCTTGAAAACCGTAAAGGCAATGAAAGCATCGAGCGATCTCCGTTGTTGTTCGCCACTGTTGTTGTTCATCCGGACATGCGCTGCTCCAATTCCAATTCCAATTCCAATTCATCCGTTTCTCTCCACTTCATGTCGCACTTCTGGTTCGGTTTGGAAGGGGTTTTGTCGCAGCTCGCTTGTTCCAGCGTATTCCGTTGGTGCGTCTTGTGCACAGCACACGGTCGCAGCACGATCGCACCGGCTACTATTGGCAGAAATGGTGCTCGTGTGCTCGCCACCGACGAAACGAACCGATTCCCAATGAGCAACAGCACGCGACGAACGATGCGAACGCATCGGCAGCGATGCGGCGCAATGGCTTTGTGTGGAGCGAACACCGGCAACAGCACCGCGCAAACTTTTGAAATGAACATGGACTCGAGAACGGGGGAGCGCCAATGCCATGCGTGTGTGTGTGTGTGTGTGGCGAGAGTGAGTGAGACACATTCATGCTCATGCTCAATGCTCACGTCGAAGTGGCTAGTATCGTGTCGACGTCGTGTCGACGTCGTGTTCCGGGAGGGGGGCGGGTGGGGGGCCGGGCAGTCTATAGCCCTGCACAGGCACACAGCACCGATGGTGTGTGCTCGTGTTTCGCCTCAATCGTCGCCGAGATGAATTTCATGTCTCGGAAGTACCAACCTCACATTCGTGATTGCCATGACGACGGTCGAGCACGACGACATGACAGACGGGGGGAGCAGCCCATCCACACACACACACACACACACAGACTCGGGCATTTGGACGCACGGATAGGCACGAATACATAGGCGCACGCACCCACTAGATGCCCGTCGAGTACATGGAAAGTGCGTGGAATGAATGTTTTTCGGCGCTTTCGAATGCTCGGTCGCTCATCCGCATCGCCGCACCGACGACGATGACGCCGAATGGAGAGCCCCGAATCATAAATAAAAAGAATAAAATTCGGATACGGCGTACTGACGACGATGACGACGATGACAACGATAACGAGCCGACGATGGATAATAGAATAATACCGCCGCGCCGCTGCAGCGCGTCCCCTCGATGGTACAAAATTCGATGATTGGTGTTGTTAGCGGAGACGAACAAAGCGAAACTTCTATCTGCCTTCAGGTTATTTCCGTACTCCGCCATCGTTTTCGTTCCGTCATCTTCGTCGCTTTCGCCGTGTCGTCGGCGTCATTGGTTTCGGCATTCCAACGAATATTGCTTATTATGTATTACGTTCACTCGTTTATTCGGATTCCGTCGACGATTTTGTGTGTGTGTGCGTGTGTGGAAGAGTGCTCGTAAATAGGTGTGTACAACTTTACATTAGGCAATAGGGTACCTCGTACAGGGGTCGTTCTCGAATCTTGAAAATCCTCAGCAAACAAAGTGCTAGATCATGGTGAGACGATGAAGGTTTGCCTTTTGCGTTTGGCGATTCGCTTTTTGCAATATAATCGTGAACTTCGCATCTAGTTCGAAGGCTTTTGATCTTACGGGGCGTTGAATGCGCGTCAAACGATAACCGGCCGATTGGCATCGGACGAAAAATGACAAAGTTATCGCACTTCAGGGCTAGATTTTTGCCCGAAATTCTCAAATTGTCATTCCAATGATAGGCGGCTGCGCGATGACGAAGGAGGGAGAGAGGCTGTCGCCTGCTCCGCTTGGCGGCTATCTTCCTTCCCCCTCTTCCTGTTCCTCGAAAGAAGAGCGGGCTACACGAAAAGTTAATGATTTCCGGTAAAAATCTAAAGCCCTAACCTAAAGGGCCATTTTTACTCCGATGCCAATTGGGCAGGTATCGTTGGATGCGTATTCCAATGCTCCGCAAGTCCGAAATTCGCAAATGTACTGGATTCCATGAGGACGAAATTGCTCTGGCCAGTCGTATTCTCCGACCAATCGCAAATCGTGGATCGTAAGATGGAAACCTTGATCGTCACATCATTCTCTAGCTTCTAGCACCCTTTTGTTTTTGGTCTTTAAAATTCGAGGTCGACCTCCGCACGAGGTGCCCTAATGCAGATTGTACAGTCTACACTACACTACCATCGCTGAGGCTGCATTTGCCATTAATTTTTCGTTCTTTGCGCGCCGCAGTACGTAGAATCACACAGGCTAAGCGATTGGCAACTAATTTCGGGCGAACATTGTTCAATTTCGAAAACTTTTCTTCGCCACCATTTTCTGGCGTTTCTGCGTGTTTTGGTGTGTTTGCGCTGGCGGAGCGACTACACTGAGCCAAAATCCTATGTGCACAGCACAGAGCGCTCTATGCGAAATCTATGTTATTTTTTCTGTCTGAAGTTGTCTGAGCGAGCCTCTGCTCCCACAACATATGCTATAGGCTCTGTGCTGTGAACAGAGCGAGTTATGTACGGTTGAAATTTGGGCCAAAACTCATGTATCGTGCCATTGTAGATAAATTTCGCACCAAAAGCGACACTCATCTACATAGTTTATGTGCATGGCATGATGGCACAGAGCCTTATTTTTATCTTTCATACTGTTCGGCTCTGTGTATTGCACACTGAGTTCGGTGCTACCACTAGGTCTAGTCCTAGTCCTAGTGGTTAGATTACACGGCATGGCAATAGGATCTTCTAGGTGACGCAGGTTCGTAAAATGAAAATGAATAAAAAGGAACAAATGACATTGCTGCACAACGGATAGTCGGTGCATGGTCTTGGGCATAACTCTTGTTTTTCAATATGAGATGTCCAATATTCAGGGAACTGAGAAATAAGTCATAATTGATTTTAATTCCGGGTACTCCATGTCGCACATGTTCTATGTGCATCGCGAAGAGCCAATGTTGCGCGCACATGTCTTATGCGCATAGAACATAGCTCGCTCTGTAGCTGGCACATAGATTTATGTGCTATGCACACAGAAAATTCCCTCAGTGCATGGCACATCAGGAACGCGTTGACTCCGGTCAATTCTGAAATGGCCGCAGAAATCAGCCCCGACATGGTGGAAGATAGGAGAGGAGAGACGAGCATAGAGGACGGCTGGCGAAGCATGAAATGTTTTATCATAAATCGTAAATCAAATTCCGCTTGGGCCGTAATTGATGTGGAGAACAGCAAAGTTTTGTGGCGCCAAAGTCCATTGTGTGTGTGTGTGTGTCGGTCATCGCAATCAAGCCGTCACCGAATGGAAATTTCCATTCGGCGAACAAAATGGGAAAATGAGAAAGGAAAAAAACGAAACGCGCGAGGGAACCGATTTCGGAATGCGTGCGCGGCACTCAGTCGTCGTGGGTCGTGCTTCGCCGAAATTAACAATTAAAATCGATACGATGACGATGGCTGACGCATTGTGCTCCACGGCACCCAGTCCACCTCTCCGCCCTCCACGTACTCGTACACGGCGACGGCTTTTCCCATTCGGCTCCATTTGCTGTTCTTCCGCCACTTTTTTCCTCCTCTCCGTGTGCGAGTGGCGTGTGCGCATTTTTCGCTGAAGCTCATTGGGCCGGTGCTTGCTTTCGAAAACAGCCACTAATTCCATCATCTCGTGCGCTTCCCCCCGATCGCTCTTACTCGCGCGTCGCGCTTCGTGTGTAGAAAGCGCGGCTTCGGTTCGGCTGATTGTTTCCACCTTGCCATTTTATACGGAGTTTTGTGAAATGTTCCATTGTTCCATCGCATGTTGCAATGATGCGGAGACCGCTGGTGCTGGTGCAGTCGAACCGACGGCGGCCAAAAATATAAATTATATCAAGCGGCTGCGTGTCTACTTTGTCTGCAAATCTCTGTGACGCCCGATGTGTGCGAGTACGTGCCTCGTCCATGTATTCCGATGAATGCGAGCAGACCGAAATCGGTGTTCGGCACTGTGCGTGTGTGCGCGCCGACCCTGTTCCCGCAGGCGGCACAGACTGGGCACGACGACACGACACGATGTAGCAGGCGACATGCCGGACGGGGGAGTTGCACGAGCAAATCGACGGCGCGCGCGATAATGAGATACAGGAAATTGGAAAATGGCGCTTGTTATACTCCGATTTGTACATGGATTTTCCGTGAGCGGCGCGTTGCCACCACCAGACAACTGGATTCCGTGCGTGTGTGTGTGTGTGTGTGTGCGGCTCTGCGTGACGTTGCCCGTCTCTCGGCGCAACGCGCGCGATCACCAGCACAGTCGTCGGTGGTGTAATTAAATTATGACAGCGGAAAATGGTGTGCGAGAGATACATCGGGAAAGGGGACGCCCGGAAAATGACGCGGCTGCCGCCCTTTTTTCGGTCGATGACTAAGTGGTTCATTTGGCTGTAAGTACACGCACAGCATTCGCTCGATCCATACGCGCCATCGCCGATGCGAATAAATCGATTCGAACATTCATTTGGGGATTCGAAGCAATTAAATTTTTGCATAAAAATGGGCCGACGCTCGTGGTACGGCCGAACGGGCCGAATGGCGCGTGGAATGCAACAGCAGCCATTTTCATTTGTCATCGCGAACACGACACCGTCGCATAGTATTTTGCCAACAATCAACACCTTCGCAATACACGTCGTCGGCATGGCCACCGACTGCTCTGTTCGTCACTCTGCGCACGGAGAATGGCCCCGAACAAATGAAGAAATGGATTGGTATTTCTATTCATCATCTCTGCATTGTTTGCGAGTGTGAAGACGGAACGAAAACCGAGGAAAAACAACGAGCTAAACGCGCACGCGAAATAGTTGGCGTGGAGGAGGTAGGGTAGGCCGACAACGGCGATTATCACAATACCGCGTTCGAATGCGAAAAATGGAAAAAAAAAGACGAATTCGAGAGTGTTGAACAATGTCAAACAACGCATCATCGCTGCAGCCGCTGCCTCGCTCCCGACTCACATCAGAAATATTGAATTACTTCAAATTTTCGGTGTGTTGCTAGAGACGCTATCTGCGCGTAGGCTCTCTGCCGCCTGGAAATCGGTGCCGAGGAGAAAATCTGGCGCGGTCGGGAACAACGGCTGCGGACACTCGGCGTGACAGGCACACCGTTTCACCGCATCGCATCATTACGTGTTCCAAATAAAATATCTGCATTGACAGCTCAGATGAGCCCTTTTGTTGGCGGCATTTCGTCGGTGACGCGCGACCGCGTGTGCGACTGAGACAGAATGGGCAACACTCACTTGTATTCTGTCCTCGGGTAAATCGGTTTTCAGCGATAGCATTTCTCTGGCGTACACATCGGGATAGTGCGCATCCTTGAATGCCTTCTCCAGCTC
>JANTFB010145188.1:0-10562 GCA_026546635.1 Porricondyla nigripennis | reverse complement strand
TTTTCGTGAAGGTCTATTTTTTCAGTTTTGCGGTGGCAACACCATTTCAAAAAACAGAAGCGCTCCCACTCTGGGGCCATTCGATAGCCCGTCTCCAACGAGCTATAGAAGTCCAAAATCGGACAATTTTTGTGGAAATGCGACGAGTTTTTAGAAATGTGCACTTTTTCGATTTTTCCCCGTTTTTGTGCTGGCAGTTAACGTGTTCAGAATGAACCGTGCTTACTCTGTTACAGTTACACTGTTGAGTTTCTGTCATTGCAATGTCTCAAATGGCGTTGAGCACAATTTAGTGCCCTTTGGGACAAATGAAAGAATGCGAAGAGTGCCTTTTGTGACAAAAGTACAATGTAAATCTGTAGGTTTCGATTCAATTCGTCACATATTTTTGGAAGTGGCCATAGCTAAGACTGGTTGGGGACAAACAAAAGTGGGATGATGAACAAGTTCAGCCAAAATCTGACATTTCTTAGTAGTGGGTGAATTGCCGCAAATGTGGCGCGAACAACCCGAAACAATATCCCCGAACAGTTACTAGCTATGGCCACTTCCAAAATGTGTAGCATGACAACAGTGAAACAAATAGGATTGAAATGGCGTATGCAAATGATGTCTCTATTTGACCTTTGGAACCGAAGACTACGATTTTTGAAACGAAAGAATGTATTCGGCGCGAAGATATACATCACAAGCATACGAAAGTAATGTATTCTCGACGAAACGAATGATGGCAACTTGTGAATGCGATTTTCAGTTCCATGTAACTATTATTTGAAACCATCCTTTTCGCTGCATGACAATGTGTGTGCTCATATAAGAGCAGATCATCCGCACAATACACGCGTCCTGCTCACTTCAACACAATCGACCACAATCATCCACACTGTTATACACATCGTCCACGATCAATACACAGTGTGGACGGTTTTGAACACAACATACACAACCCAAAGATCCAGTAAACACGTTTCTACGCCATCTGGCTAGTGGTTCTCCCTCGTGCGGCAGTTAACGTGTTCTGCGAGAAAAATGATTACGCCGAATCGAGAAAAATGCTCGGAATTGTTAGGTTGGAAAATGAGCTGAAAAAAACTAACCAAATGGATTATCGGAAGAATGGCTGCCGTGTCGAGAAGAAATGACCTCCAGGAGTCAGCTTGGTTTTGTTGTATAAACGTAAAAGGAACAGCTTACCGGAAGTAGTGTTGCCATAGCAACGAAAAATATACCGAATCTTTCGCTATAGCAAGGTGAGAATAGCTGCGGTAGCAACATATATCGATAGGTGATTTTCTTCCCTTCATTCAGCTCTAGGCTCCAATCTAAAACTAGCCAAGAAAGTTTTAATTTGACATAAAAGCAATATACGATTTTTCAATATGCGACCCGTGGTGACTGGTGGCGTCACTTCAGGTCAATTCGACCTGACCGCAGCGTCACCGACTTGGCAAAGTGTTCAAAAATAGAAATTTCTACGCGCTCTCCTGCGCAATGAAAATGCTGAAAAAATCATCGTGGTTTAAATTTTTCACATTTCTCGCAACATCTTTGAACACTTGGATCATGGTGGGATGTAGGCGAAGGAACTTGAATTCGCCTCAAAACGCTGTTACTGAACGGCGAATATGAATGATATCAAATGACATTCTGTCGTTGAATTTCTGTCAAAATTGTCAAATTCTGTCGTTGAGTTATCACTTTGAATTCAACGATCGAACGAATCAGACGTGCTGCAATCCGCTGCGCATCAGGAAGCAGAACGGAATACTAGAGTGGAGGCAAAGAGAAAAGGAATCGGTGACGGAAATGAGAAAAAATAATCCAAAACCGATTTCGAATCCGAACTCGAATTCGAATTTATCAATATAATAATTCAATCGGATTCGCAAAGCTGTCGGTTCTCGGTCTTCTCCTTTCGTTCATGCATATATTCGTGTGCATGATTATTTCACCGGTTATTTTTGTTTCAACTTAATTCAGATTTGTTCGGTATGATTTGTCAACACAACACACGTGCATTGCATATGTCACTCAATATTCCGCACCTTCATGCTCATCTCGCTTTCCTCGCGCTCTCATACATTTTCGCCAACAAAAAATAAAATTAAATATTTCGATGGGAATACGAATTTTTCGGCGATCGATGCGAAATAAAATGTCATTATGGTTACGGGGGCGAGCGCGGGCACGGGCACAACGAAAACAAATCGATGAACGCATGTAGTATGCAAATTTACTGCGCCGCCATTCGATACATTCGATTTCATTGCGAATGGAACGGTTCTCTTGATCCAGTTTTAAATGAAATGTGTATGGATGCGAACATTTCGGTTATAAATACACGACACACGACGTCGAGTAACGCGCATAACGCGCAAAAGGACTACTGCATGCGTCCTATATAGGTTTAGATGCGAATAAAATACACACATTCACTGTGCTGTGCCAAAAAGTACTTTGCGTGGTAGCATTCTCGCTCACTCGTTGCTTCCTTGAATTTGCCGCATACCCTAGCCCGAAGGAGACGAAGCGACCGGGTGAGAGTGACCGGGAGAGAGAGAGACCGAAGACAATGTGAACATCATAGTTCTTATCGAATGTGCGAGTGCGATGCGAAAATGGCGACGACGATATAAGTTTTGTCGGCGACGGCGAGCGGCGACTAAAAGAAGAAGAGAAAAACCGAAAAAAATACCGACCCGTATAAGAAAGCATGCGTACCTACGTCCTCTGAACGTACAATATATAAGAGCGTATACGTATAGATTGCATGTGTGTGCTCAGCAATAGAGCTTAATGTTTGACACAATAAATCTTAGTGTGCAATATTCCATGTTTGAAATAAATAACGCGAAGAAAATGGTAAATGCATTAGAATGATAGGATTTACTTACTCGTAAAGAAACGAATTGTTCGCAATATATGTGTGTGCAGCAAGAGTAGTGACAGCGGTGGCGTTGGCAGCGCGGTGGCAACGGCATCGAGGAAGCGAGAAGAAAGCTGCTCTAATGAATGAATGAATGAATGAATGAATGAATGGAGAGAATGCAGAAAAACGGCGCCGGCAACGGAACGTACACATAACGGTTTTTTCTCTTATTTTCCCACTCCAGTAAACGTCTGTGTGTGAGCGATTTTTTCTGCTCTCAAGCCAGTCTCAAAATCCCTCAATTACTATAAAATTTAGCTCACTTCGAGTGGCGCTTCTTCTGCCGATGCTGTTTTTTTTTTGTTCCGTTCACTCTTCGCTCTCTGTTCTTCGCCATGGTCGGTGTTCGCTGGCGCTTGTTTAGCGTCCCAAAGCCACTCTTGAATGCAGGACGTAATTTTCAAACGAACATTTTGATCATATCCGACCGACCTACTTACCTCTCTCACCTCGGTCGCATTCCGTGTGGAAGAAAATTTGTAGGATACACGAGGCGAACATAGCCACTTCTGCGTAACACAATAAATAATTTATTAAAGTGTGAAGCAGCTGTGCTGCTGACTGCTGTTGCGCGTCTATGTGGAGATGACGAGAATGTGTGCGCAAAAAGTGACGCGACAACGTGTTAAAAAGAGAAAAAGCGATGCGTCAAACGGGACTCAGCACTCCGTTGCACCGAACGATGTGACTCAATATTGTAATGCGAAAGCGTGCACGAGCGTGCGCCCAATTTAAATTCTCCTATGGGCCGGCGAACCGTAATGATGAAAACCGTATTTTCTGCCACCGAAAACTTGAACGGCCGAAGGATGGATGCTGAATGAAACGGTGAGGCAGCCGGCGTCGTCGATGTATTTCATTTCACGCCGAACGACCACTGCGAATATGGTGTAGCTATACTTACAGTGTAGATTATAATCGTTGTAATGGTTGGTGTCTACCAAAACACACAGACGGAACATGCGTACACATCGTATATACCGACTATACGTATGTCGAGTGGAGTGGCGTTTGTTTGATTCAGTCGAATTGCTCCCGTTTTATTACCGATGAAACTTCAGCTAAACTACATTCCGACATTAATGGATTCCGCCAACAAATACACTTCTTACACATGGCAGACATGAAATATGAGCCATTTTCAGTCAACGCCAATGTGTATTGACTGCAAAACGAAGCGAGAAAATAAAATATAAGCAGAAAATATCAAACGGCACCCCTACCCCTGTGCTCGCACGACCATCGTCACCGCCGAATAGAATCCAGACGGGCCAATACGAGCATTTTGTCAGCAAATTTTCGATTTCGATAAGTTTTTGTTTTCGTCTGAACACACACTACATACTGTGTTCAACGCATAAAATACAATGCGAACGACATCGGAATTGGCTGTGCCGAGGCAATGGAGTATGTGCTGTGTGCATTAATTCAAAAATAAATATCTCGAGGAATAATTGCTGACTTTCAATTTAATACAAATAAACACAGAGTGGCAAACCGAAAGAACGAGCGACCAATAGGATGCTCACGATACTCACGCTGTGCTGTACGCGCCGAACGTAATATTTTGTGTGTTGTCTGCGATGGTAATGGCGTATGAAGTGGGTGAGTGTGTGTGGACTGTGGAGAGAGAGGACGTTGAAAGCGGGACCAGGAGATTGGAACACTGTAAAACGGATAGTATTTGCGCCTGGGAATTTGCGACGGCGAAACATCATCTATACTTTCGCTGACACATTATTCGCCTCGCTCCGATGGCCCTTGCACTGCTTTTGCTCACTTTTCGCCGAAATGAAATTCCAACACATTTCACAACTGGTTGCCCCGCGGACGCGAAGCAGTTGTATTTAAATTAGATTAATCGTCAGGATGCAGTGGCACTTTTCAATCGAAATTATGCGTTTTCTTAGCTGTCGGCAACGCATCCCATTTCGAGTTCATCCAAAATGTGGAAAAAGTAAAAGTTGTGTCGAATCAACAAATGAAACAGTTTTATTGATAAATTTTGGCGGTAATTTCGGAAGCAATAAAACGGGTGTCGAAATTGGAACTCTAATATTTTGCTCTACTGATATTTGTATTGCATATGGTGTGGTCGGCTCCATCACTTTTGATAGCTTGAATCGCATTCTGGCGATATGAACGACAGTCCGTGCCACATTTGGGACTTCTGCACTTCGGACATGGAAAATGGCATCCGGGGCAAGTGTTGTCCAAGCAATCGCACGCATCGACTCCGCTGACACGATATCTTCCGCGTGCGTCGAATGTATGGTTACCGTACTTCTTGTTGTTCCGCGAGGACGCGGCCGGATCAAAGTTCGACATGAAATTCATGTCAATGTGTAATTCGTTCATCAAGCGTCGAACGTCCGGCGGCGGTTTCTTTTTTTCGGCCATCGCTCTTCCGCACCACAAACTTTTTGGTCGACGTTACGCGACACCGAAGAGCAACCGCAGAGCTGTGCACAGTGGAATGGATGACGATGAAAAAATATGCGCTGCGTTCGAACGTGAAGGCCACAGCCAACTGACGAATGTCGATAGTGGCGGAAAATGTCATTTGCGGCTCAAGTTCCAACCCGAATATTTCGGTTTTGTCATTTGTAAATTCATTTTTATTTTTTGTTGTTGTTAATCTGCAGTTTTTAAAAAGAACGAATAAACCGAAATGATATTGCGTTCGCACTCCGGTGTGTCCGCGCAATTCGTTTGTTTTGTCCACTGACTTTTGTTTGTTTATTGCATCCACGGCTTGCGGTTCCCGTCCGTTCGCATTTCGTATGAAATTATCAAAATGTTTGCACACACTCAGTGATCGTTGTTTGCCAATGCAAGCACACATTCCCTTCTACAGTTTCAATTTAACCGTTGCCAGGTTGCCACACTGAAAAAGTTGTCGTCTTTGGGGCCACCCGATCGAATTCAAACAGAATATTTGTTTGTTTCTGTTCACCATTTTCGTGTGTTTACGCTCGCGCGTGTGCTGTACACTGTGCGTTTTCGAGATGTGGCTTATTGATATGGAAATCAAAGCGCGACCACTGGCTGTGCTGTCTGCGCTTGGAAGCAAACGACACAGCGAAAGGATTCAATTTGATTACAATTTACAATTTTGGATTTGTTTGCAAAACATTGCATTATCATTCGAAATAATAATGGGTCCGGTGCTCACTCCGATCGTATTCGCGTTCGAATGGAGCATGCTGTAGAGCTCTGTCGGTGTAGCGGTCGCATCGAATGAAGATGTCGTCCAATCGAATGGCAAAGTTTTGTTATACAAAGTGGAAATGGAATAGAAAAAATTAAATATATTTTATATATGCGAATGCGAATGCGAGCGGATATCACTCGTACGCTTTCGTGTACTCTGCTATTCACGTTGAAATGCAATGGATGTCGCTTATGTACTGTATCCAAATCGCACATGTACTTGAGCTGCTTGGGATGCCTTGCTACAATATACCAGTAGAAGATCCAGTTGTGCCGTTGACACATAGAAAAGAATATCATTCCAGCGGATGGTGAACAACTGAACGGTGCCTCCGATGTCATCGAAAATATGGCGCACCTCGAGAACACACGCACACACGGCACCCGGTTTGCATTCCCGGACTCCGCCGTTTAGTACCAGTACCAAGTCATGTACTCATGCAGTCGGAAAATCGAATAGACACATTCATTTTTAAGTTGTTTTTATTCATTGTACCTAACTCTCCTACATGCTCAGGCCCACCGCTCGATGCTCTTCATACCGGTGCAGATTATTATATGTTCATGCCGAATCACCAGCTCAATGAAAGGCACATCCGGAATATTTCGATTCATTGCGAATCTTCTCGCACACAGAAATACACAGCCAGGCAGACAGACAGACAGACAAACGCCAACATATTTGGAATTGGAGAATGAGATTTGAGCGTCTGCCATGAGTCCATGGCAAAGTGCATTCACGGCCCCGGTCCCCTTCGCCCTCCCACGCGTGCACACATACGCTGAGTGTCTCTTGCTTCTAACGGAAAGTATGGATTTTCAAAGTGGGCACATTGTGGAATATTTGAGGCAAACTACGCGAGCGAGAACATCTTCTTCGACGTGTGTAATCGACGAAAGCGAAGGAGGCAAATAGCAGAAGAAAATGTAGATGCGGAACAAAAATTGAAAATACATCGGTTACTTACTTATGCGATTATGTTTTCCGCCATTCGATATGAATATGTAACATTTGCGCTTGTCAAACAAGATTTTCGATTTCTTGCGTCTTAATCGCTGGAATCCGGATTGTCGAATTGGAAAATGTTTGTCACTTTTCCATTTTATTCGTTTTTTTTCTGGCTTCCCATCCGCCGTTTTGGCTTTGCGTCTGTCTCTCTCTCCACCTCTCCGACGCTTCGATCGGTTTCCCCTTTCGCGATCTTATCGCCAGTTCAATTCCAAAATTTCAATTTCATTTCTGCGTTTCTTTTTTGTGTACATATTCACACAGAGCAGCATACCGCCACACACCAACGGTATGTGTACACACACACCTATGCACGTTGTTTGATATTGACATCGCGAAATGGATAAATCGCATCGCTTTTCAACTATGTAAGCGAGCAATGCACCGTAAACGTGTGTACAATATTATACCATGAATAAATGAACCAGAACACGTCTGATACCTACACCCGCATTTCTGCAACCTACATATTGACATGTATCGTTCTTCTCTCTCTCCTTCTCTCTCTTGTGTGTGTGTTAACACAAGTACGCACGTAAATATTGCGCATTCGCTTACGATTTGACAGGAAGGAAATATTCATAGTCACGAATTATTTTGATTGGTGATTCACCACCCAACGGAAACTCTTCGGTATAATTGGATGGTGCGGCTCTGCAAATTTAAAATGAATTTCGCGATGACGAACGACATTCATGACAAATGACAGCAATTGGAGTTGGATTTGATGTCCCAGACGTTCAACAATTAAATCGCTTAAACGGTGAATAAATGATAATTCAAGTGATTCATTCCCGACCTAAATTGATCGAAGTTTTTTTAAATTCCAAACATACATGAGGTGCACCTGTACGTGAAAGTCCAACGAGCACGAGCTACATTGCGTAGGTCTTTTGATCTTTTGGTGAATTTCTCAGACTCATACGAGGACACTGATAGACTGATACAGCCACATATGGTGTAAGTAGTGCGCCAAAGTATCTATTATTTTTATTAATTTATTTTATTTTATTTTTATCTACTGCATATATATCTAAGTTGATTGGAAATATTGGAAATTTACCTGCGAAAAAGCGTAGGGGCAAATCAGTAGTAGAGGACAGAAAAAAACTGACACTTGACTTGAAATGAAATGTATCTCTCTCGCACATGACAGTTCTCTTGCCCGCTTTCTCTTTCGCTCTGAACTCTCAATGTATCAAATAACACAGCTTCTTTTTATTAAAGCAAAAATATTTCCGTTAATTTGCCTACAAACTTGAATTTACCGTTGGGAAGGTATTTAAATTGACTTTCGAAAAAAAATAAAAAATCGAGGCGCATCGTTCAAAAGTTAAACGCGAAATAAAGTTATAAATCGAAATTTGAGCAACACTTCGTTCAGAAATACACTAATTTGATATTTTTCTTAAAAGTATGTTATATTACCTTTCCAACGAGCTACTGAACGTTCAAATCGGATGATAAATGACGGAGCTACGATTTTTTGAAGTTGACCAATTTTTCGCATTTTTGGCACTTTTCTCGATTGTCGGTCAAAATCTGTAAAATTGCCATCTGTAAGATTGTCGGTCAGAATTGCCATAACTTCTACAAAAAAAAATGTTTGTCCTAAGATTTTATTCTCGTTGTTTCTACCACGAGAAAACACTGTGGAAATTTTTTCAGCCAAATCGAAGATGGTCGGTGCAAAATTTCCATTTTTTTATGTCCGATTAGGAATGGAATGGCTCTTATGGAATTTCGTGAAAAAAATAGTTCAGGTTGAAAATCATTGTTCCTTAGAGTCTAGCGGACCGGATTGACGTCTGAGTTCATGGAAGTACTACATTCGTTTTCAGTATTTTGTTAAATTTCGGTGCCTTTTCGCCGACAGGATCTCATTACACCCTCTCTGCAGAGTTCAATCGTTGTACACATTTTTCAGTCCTTTCGATGTTCGGGGCCTAAACCTGGTCGCTTTAGCTACCAAATTGATAAAATGGTTCTTACGCAAACACACACGGTGTGCTTCGTGCTGATTGTGGTTCACGTCTATACCATTGATTTACGTATGCAAATATATCGAAACAGAATATATTGATATGCGGACGAGGTTGCGATTCGAACTTACCGTATTGCGGAATAGGATAATTCAAATATGAGTTTCGATTAATTTGTGCTTTCAAATTGAATTATTCATTGGCAGAAATCGCAGCAATGGCAAAGAATATTCATTTGGTCTCATATTCTCCGAAATTGGGAATTGCTTTCGGGTAAGTATGAACGCATAAAATAAAGAGACGACTGTCATCGTTCCCCGTCGCCCGCTTTAGATGACAGTCATTGGAGACGGTGAGAATCTCATCTCGAACAAGTGATGTTGTTCAATTTCAAAGAAAAGCACTGAGCACAAGTGCTCAAATCGAATGAAACCGCACAGGAGACAACAATGGGAATTGAAATTATTTATCGCAACCAATCGAATGTGATCGCCACACTGCAACTCATCATAAATAAAATACAGCCAAAGCAGTCGAGCAGCTCGAGCTTATTGCCAATTTAAACAGTTCAGATGATACATGCAATTTCTGCACGAGAGACAAGACGAGACGGCGTTTGATTGATTTTTCAGGTTTGAATACGCTTTCAGCATTTTCGGGACCCGGTACACACACGAAAAAAAGTGTAGCAAAACATCAGCAACTAGGGCACGTGATCGGGCTCGATTCCGTACAATATTGGTATATGCTGACAGAAAGTTGGCAGAGATCAAGTTTCGACATTCCTCAGCATGTGTCTGACTAATAAATAGCTTAGGAACCAAACGCTCTACATGCTTAGGCTCGCTTCTATCCTTGCCTGTCTGTTCTGAAGAGAAATGTTATATACGATTTCAAAATACTACATCTACCGAAATTTAGAGTCGAAAATTGATCGTTGCTAGCATTCTTTCAGAAACTTTCAATATTGTACTTGTACGGCATTAAGCCCAATTGTCACTGTAGGTACCCTAGCAGCAATTTCGCTCTCGATTTTTGTCGTTATAGTCCAGCTTTTTCCGATAAGATGTACAGCGCACGAAAAATGATACAACTCGATCTTATAACTGTCATATATGTATACGGATTGAGAGTAAAATGCTTATAGGAACTATTTTTGTCGGGTGAATATTTATTGTAATACTCTATAGGAACGTTTTAGGATGCAGCTCGGTTTTACTACAATTGTACATTAAAAGTACTATAGTATGCGGTATGCCTCATAGGCTATTCATTACTATAACTATTACAATAAGACTCCAGACGGGTTACCGTACCCAAGTCGCAAAATAGCCTGAATAAAAGCTGAGACCTTTACCAGCTATCAAATGGCACGAGAAAAAGATTCCCCTCTACCGTATTCAGGTCTTATTCCGACCGTATTCAGCCA